>JACGAQ010000719.1:0-96368 GCA_014119065.1 Orius insidiosus
CCCCCCCCCCCCCCCCCCCCCGCGAAAATGGCGGAGATTCTGTCAAATCTAAAGTCATCTGATCTCAAAATTAGATGTCCAACTCCTGCGCATGCTCGAGGAGTTCCTAAGCAGTTTCACACTGCGGTTATAGCTTTAGATAGACAGATCTCCGCCATTTTCGCAAATCGGGGGGGGGGGGGGGGATGAGGAGTGAAGAGTTATAGACGAAAAAATCGGACCAATAGTACATAATCGCATTCCTATCGCCGTTTGAAACTCCTGGAGCATGCGCAGAACGATTTGACGGACAAATCTGAAGTCATCTGTTGTCAAATTTGACGTTCAAATCCTTCAGCGCATGCTCCAGGAGTTTGAAATTGTTTTGAAACTCATGGAGCAAGAGCAGAACGATTTTCTGTCAAATCTGATGTCATCTGATCTCAAATTAGTTGTCCGAATCCTTCTGAGCATGCTCAAGGAGTTTGAAACCGTTTTGGAACTCCCGGAGCATGCGCAGAAGGATTTAGAGTTCAAATTTGACTTTAGATGACTTCAGATTTGACCGAAAAATCGTCCTGCGCATGCTCCTGGAGTTTCAAACCAGTTTCAAACTGCGATAGGAAAGCCATTATGTACTTTGGTCCGATTTTTTCCGTCTAAAACTCTTCACTCTTCTCTCCCCCCCCCCCCGAAATTGCGAAAATGGCCGAGTTCTGTCTGTCTAAAGCTATAACCGCAGTATTAAACTGGTTAGAAACTCCTGGAGCATGCGCAGAACGATTTGACGGACAAATCTGTAGTCATCTTATGTCAAAATTCTTTGCACATGCTCCAGGGTTTGAAGCTGTTTAGAAACTCCTGAACATGCGCAAAACGATTTGTCTGTCAAATATGAAGTCATCTGAAGTCAACTTTGAATTCCAAATCCTTCTGCGCATGCTCCAGGAGTTTGAAACCAGTTTTAAACTGCGATAGGAAAGCAATTATGTACTTTGGTCCGATTTTTTCCGTCCAAAACTCTTCTCCCCCCCCCCCCCCCCATTTTGCGAAATGGCGGAGATCTGTCTGTCTAAAGCTATAACCGCAGTATTAAACTGGTTAGAAACTCCTGGAGCATGCGCAGAAAGATTTGACGGACAAATCTGTAGTCATCTGATGTAAAAATTCTTCTGCACATGCTCCAGGGCTTGAAGCTGTTTAGAAACTCCTGGAGCATGCGCAGAACGATTTGTTTATCAAATTTGAAGTCAAATTTAAATTCCAAATCCTTCTGCGCATGCTTCAGGAGTTCCTCACCAGTTTCAAACTGCGATTGGAAAGCCATTATTGGTCCTATTTTTTCCAAGGTCTTGGTCGAATTCGGCCCTATCATCATGAAATAACTTAAAAATATGTATATGTCTACTCCGTTTTTAAAAATTCTAAGCTGATGTTCAACAAAAAAAATCTCCTTTTTATTTCTTTCTTCTCTTTATTTATTCAAAAAGCGAGCATATGGAGAAGATGAGAGATTTTTAAGACAGACGTCTCTTCCGAGGTGTTCCGTCGTGCATATGTTAAGGAGGCACGGGCATGTGGTAGCATCGCATGATATACCCACAATACCACCCCCTTAATTATACATTATTAGGAAATATTAGTAATGGCACGCCAGTGAGATCCGACCTATTGAAAAAAACATCTGACATCCAAACTAATAGGCCTCTACCCCCGTCATTTTTTAACCTTTTTTTTAGGTAACCCAAGATATCAAAGAGTACAGATTGCGGGGATAAATTACAGTATTTTTATATTGAATAACTACTATTATCACCTATTTTTATAAAAATTAAAAAGAGAAATTGGGTCATAATAATCAGAAAATGTCATAAGTTTGACGTTTTTTATCGAAGACCTAAACGTGTAAACGATAAAGTTTTTTTTTTCACATGAGAATTTTTATTCGGTGTGAACGGATGCTTGGCTAAAGTGTGCGATAACTTTTTTAGATTGGCGATAACATTTATAGACTTACTTGTTTTCGATCTGGGCTCCCGGGGGCCGTCGACGGTCTTGATCGCTTTGCTGTAGGTGGCGACCTGGGTGCATGAAGCGACGGTGATGGTCAGCGTAAAGCTTTTACCTGCAGAAAAAAAAAAGGCTTCATAATTATGGCGAAAATTAGGTCGCAGATGCTTTAACACGCGCCTCAAAAATAAAAGCGAAAACCGCCATTTAGTGCAGGCGCTTTGACACCTTGCAACCCGGCGTGAACCACTTCCCGATTATTTTCTCGCTACAACGATTTTAAATAAGAAACCTGTCCACTGGAACACAATAAAGATGGGAGAATTTTTAGAAAAATAATGAAGCAGAAAAAGCTCCCAAATTCCAAAGAAACTAGAATCCACAGCCTCCTTGATAGCCCACAAATTCTAAGAACTTTCTGGAATTCACAGCCTTCTAAATAGCCCTCAAATTCCAAAGAAACTTCTAGAATCCACAGCCTCCTTAACAGTCCTCAAATTCCAAGAGCCTTCTGGAATTCACAGCCTTCTAAATAGCACTCAAATCCCAAAGAAACTTCTAGAATCCACAGCCTCCTTAATAGCCATCAAATTCCAAGAAAATTCTGGAATTCACCGCCTTCTAAATAGCACTCAAATTCCAAAGAAACTTCTAGAATCCACAGCCTCCTTAATAGCCCTCAAATTCCAAGAACCTTCTGGAATTCACAGCCTTCTAAATAGCACTCAAATTCCAAAGAAACTTCTAGAATCCACAGCCTCCTTAATAGCCCTCAAATTCCCAAGAAACTTCTAGAATCCACAGCCTCCCAAATAGCCCTCAAATTCCAAAGAAACTTCTAGAATCCACAGCCTCCTTAATAGCCCTCAAATTCCCAAGAAACTTCTAGAATCCACAGCCTCCCAAATAGCCTCAAATTCCAAGAACCTTCTGGAATTCACAGCCTTTTAAATAGCACTCAAATTCCAAAGAAACTTCTAGAATTGGCCTCCGTAATAGCCCTCAAAATTCCATAGAACCTTCTAGAATCCTCCTTAATAGCCCTCAAATTCCAAGAACCTTCTAGAATCCACAGCCTCGTTAATAGTCCTTAAATTCCATAGAAACTTCTTGAATCCACAGCCTCCTTAATAGCCCTCAAATTCCCAAGAAACTTCTAGAATCCACAGCCTCCCAAATAACCCTCCAATTCCAAGAACCTTCTGGAATTCACAGCCTTCTAAATAGCACTCAAATTCCAAAGAAACTTCTAGAATCCACAGCCTCCTTAATAGCCCTCAAATTCTCAAGAAACTTCTAGAATCCACAGCCTCCTTAATAGCCCTCAAATTCCAAAGAAACTTCTAGAATCCTCAGCCTCCTTAATAGCCCTCAAATTCCAAAGAAAGTTCTAGAATTGGCCTCCGTAATAGCCCTCAAAATTCCATAGAAACTTCTAGAATCCTCCTAATAGCCCTCAAATTCCAAAGAAACTTCTAGAATCCACAGCCTCCTTAATAGCCCTCAAATTCCAAGAAACTTCTAGAATCCACAGCCTCCCAAATAGCCCTCAAATTCCAAGAACCTTCTGGAATTCACAGCCTTTTAAATAGCACTCAAATTCCAAAGAAACTTCTAGAATTGGCCTCCGTAATAGCCCTCAAAATTCCATAGAACCTTCTAGAATCCTCCTTAATAGCCCTCAAATTCCAAGAACCTTCTAGAATCGACAGCCTCGTTAATAGTCCTTAAATTCCATAGAAACTTCTAGAATCCACAGCCTCCTTAATAGCCCTCAAATTCCCAAGAAACTTCTAGAATCCACAGCCTCCCAAATAACCCTCCAATTCCAAGAACCTTCTGGAATTCACAGCCTTCTAAATAGCACTCAAATTCCAAAGAAACTTCTAGAATCCACAGCCTCCTTAATAGCCCTCAAATTCTCAAGAAACTTCTAGAATCCACAGCCTCCTTAATAGCCCTCAAATTCCAAAGAAACTTCTAGAATCCTCAGCCTCCTTAATAGCCCTCAAATTCCAAAGAAAGTTCTAGAATTGGCCTCCGTAATAGCCCTCAAAATTCCATAGAAACTTCTAGAATCCTCCTTAATAGCCCTCAAATTCCAAGAACCTTCTAGGATCCACAGCCTCGTTAATAGTCCTTAAATTCCATAGAAACTTCTAGAATCCACAGCCTCCTTAATAGCCCTCAAATTCCAAGAAATTCACAGCCTTCTAAAAAGCCCTCAAATACTCAACTTTTAAGCCCCTAAGAGTTCGGCGTAGCTAAGTGATGGCAATAGACTTTGCTTGATTTCCTCAGTCGTGCAAAGGTCCTGGGTTCGATTCCATCTGAGCATTTTTGCTGCAGACTCTGTGCTTAAGGATCCCCGCTAAGAAAAGGACTTAAAATTCAGGTTAATTTTGCAATAGACTTTGCTTGATTTCCTCGGTCGTACAAAGGTCCTGGGTTCGATTCCATCACTGCACATTTTTGCTGCAGACTCTGTGCTTGAGGGACCCCGAAGAAAAAGCCTTTAAATTCAGGTTAATTTGGCAAAAATTGCCATTATGTCACAAGATGCCATAAGATACCTTAAGATACCGCAAATGTGCCATAAGATGCCATTTAGTCTAGGTTTTGGCTCTTTTGTACCTATTTTTAGAGCTGGAGGACAATAGGGTTGAAGCTCCTCTTGAAAAATGGGCTTCAGATTATTTAGATGACGTCATTAAGTAGATTTGGCAAAAGTCAAAGGGATTGCGAGCATTCCCACTTTGGGTACAATGATTCGACTCGTTCTTTTGCGCCTTCAAAGCGCCGACAAAATGGGATCTAAGAAGCCCTAAAGAACTCCACCAAAAGGCAAGGCAATTAGATAGTTCTGCAAAAAAAATGGTGAGAAACTAACCTCGACCGCTTCGTCCTACGAATCTGAGATCGTTGAATTTCGCCACTTGATTTTTCATAACAGCAGAGCAGTTTCTCAATTCGGCACAATAGTTCTCGTCGTTCCCCGCGCGAATGGTAACGACGGTACCGTCCATAATTTCTCCTAGGGCTACAACTTTAAAACCAACAGGTAACGTTTTGTTTGATCTCCAGTGCGTCGGAAGCGCAGAGCAGAGAAAATAAGGACTTCCAGTCCTCACGAGTTCCCCTGGATGTTCCGCTTGTGCTTCATTGACGACTCTTTCAGTCCACCAAAGTTCGCCGCCTCCGTTTCCCGGGACGTCAGCCCCTCTTCGCCTTTTTTTCGAATCGGAAGTCATCATCAGAAAACGCGGGTCACCTCATTTCAACTCGCGAACTTGACACGTACTGAGAGAAGAGCTCGTAAACTCCCTTCCAGGATCAAGACGCTACGTCCCTCCCATCTCGTCTCCCATTGGCCAGACCCACACTACAATCCCTTTTCCCAAACACTCCCACTCGCGCCTTCTTTCCGTTTCCTATTACATTCACCCCACTGGACCCAGGAGCTTTACCGCAAATTATCTCTCACAAAATTACTCCCAAAGATTATTACATACATTTACATTGCGCAAGTAACGCAAATCCATGTAACATTCCCCCCCCCCCCCAAATAATAATGAAACTATAGAGCAAAAAATCATCCACATGACATATGACACACATACTAAAACCGCATTGTATTGTACTAACGAAATTAAGAAATTTTTCCTGAAGTCTTTCCTTTAGAACTGCAGTTGGAGGACGTATCTCGGTTTTCTCGTTTTCAAATTGAAAATAACAGTTTTGTCATGTTCGGGAAGGCCGAGCTCCAAGTAATCGCCGCTAGTGGAACTGATAGCCCGACGTGCAGACGTCACCGCAACTGTACCACTAAAATGGTAAACAGAAACGTTTTGCGGAGAAAAAATAAAATGGAATAATATTGATCAGTTTAACCCCTTATAAATGGGGTTGTTCAATGTCACCGTCGATTGAGAAAAACGATGTCTTTCTAAAATTGCCTTAGTGAGTCTTCAGAAATGATGATGCAGATGAAAGAGCCTTCCAAGAAGAAGTACAGCCGTTCATGCGTATCTTTTGGGGGATTGAAGGTCACCAAAATATGAATCATCATAGTTATTCGTAGTTTAGGCAATTGATGCATCAGAGTCGAAAAGAGGCGCCACCAAAGGGTGGCGATGCTTGTAGACCCCTTAAAAAGGGGTCTGGCAGAAGCGTCGGCGTTTCTGTGCTTGCCAGATTTATGAATGGAGTAATTTTTTTTCCAATTTCCGGCCCTTCGCGTATGAATTCCTTCACGTTTGAAAAGCGGATGTTCCCGTGTTAGACTCCGGTTACCTTCAGGTCAAGCGTAAGTCCACCCGGCTTAAGAAAAATCAGTTTTAAACGATAACTCCTGAGAGTATCAATGGAAATGCTTTCCAGAGGCGATTCCAGAATGAATGTTGGTACTCTTGCATGCCAGTGGAATACTGGTACTCTAATATGTATGGGGAAGCTGCCCATTTTTGTTTAAAAAAAAGGAAAAAAATAAAATATATGAAGAGAAAAAAATTAAATTAAAAGATTACCTGGATAATAAATAAAGAGAACATGGATCTTGACCATAAGGAAATATTAATTATAAAAAAAAAATAAATAAATAATTGTCCTTTTATTCATAAAAAAAAAATTCTTTTGTTTCTTTAAAAAGATATACACAAAAACCAATACCAATTTTTACATATAAGTTAAAAAAAAAAAAGAAGCACCTGTCTCTGAATGTTGAAGGAAAGGGGAACGAAGCGGCGATCGACGAAGTCGGAGAGAAGAGGAGACGAAGAGAAGAGGAGACGAAGCAGAAGCTTGAGAAACGAAGCATCGAACGTGAAGCCCGAATAAAAATGGTGGTTCGTAGAAAAAGGCGAGGCACAAGGTTGTCCCGAAGACGAATCCTATTTTTTCTTTATATTTTTTACTTAAAAAAGAACAGTTCGCACTTGAACAAAAAGAAGCGTCCTTTCCGCTCGAGCTCGGCGACGAAGAAGACCCGGCGTGAAAAAAAGTCACGTGGTCTCCAGCTGTGCACCAGTCGTGCCACTCTTGTTTTATTTTTCCCTTATTTGAATTTTTGGCGCGTGACAAATATTCCCCCTCGGAGAAAAAAAAAAGAAGAAAAAAAAATTGCTGAAGATAGGGATTGTAGATGCTGACGATGCGACGATGGGATAGAGACAGGTGTTGGACCGTTATATAATTCAAAGGGAGAGAGAGAGGTGCGTCTAAAAAAATCTAGAAGTTGTAAAAATAAAGGTAAATTCTTTTCTGAATTTTGTGTTTTCTGATTAGCAGTAACCGTTACATAAAGTCTTTTTTCTAAAATATAATCTTTAACAAACATTAGGTACAATCATTATTCATTTCTTTAATTGTGTCAAATGAACGTGAATTTTTACAGACGGATCACTATTAAGACTAATGAGATATGACACTCTGTTAAAAATTTTTATGACCGTGTAGGGTCCTGTATATTTGGGAGCAAGTGAAGCTTGTATTTTTTTGACTTGTTGGACAAAACATAATTTTTTCTATAAACGATGTCGCCTACTTTTGGAAAATCGTCCGGATTCTCGGAAACGTTTGAGTCTTTCTTACGCTGTTTGTTGGTTTTAATAAGGCAATCGTAAGCTGTTTCCAGCAATTGGGAGAGTTCATCAGGGGATAATTGTTGTAAGGAATTTTCTAGATGGAGTTGCAGGGTTAAAGGATGTTGGAGTTCGCGACCAAGGAAAAGAAGGGAAGGAGTGACTTTGGTCGCCTCATGTTGGGACGAGTTGAGAGCGGAAATAAACAAAAAAGGTTTTCCTCCCACTTCTTGTGGGATTCACCATGGAAAGCTCGAATAGCTTTTTTTAGACCTTGTATATATCGTTCAGCCAGATTAGCTTGCGGATAATGGGTTATATTTGATATGTATGTGACTCCAAGGTCAAACAAAAAATGACGAAAGGCGCTAGCCCGAAAACAAGACTGACGATCTGCGATCAAGTGGGTTGGCAGACCGCATACAGCAAAAATGCCTTTTAGAATTCTGATTACGATCTCAGTGGTGGTGTTGCGACAAGGAACCGCAAATATGAATTTGCTAAAGCCATCAACGGCTAGTAAGATAAATTTATTCCCCGTGGACGACGTGGGGAGAGGACCGATGAAATCTATGTATAGACGTTCAAAAATACGTGAGGGAGGAGTACTGTGCAAGTATTTAGGGTATGGGTGATTGTTAGGTTTAACCCTTTTGCAAGTTTCGCATGCACGAACTTTTGATTTAACGTCCCTGTTCATCTTGGGATATGTAAACAAAGATTTTATTCGGTTTAGAGTTTTTGTGAAGCCTAAGTGAGCACCGTAAGTACTGGTGTGATAATATTTAAAAATGGCGTCCTTCATAGAGTCAGGAATCACCAATTTTCTTATCTGAGGGTGTTGAGGTGGAGAAAAATACACTATCCTCTAAGAATGGAATAATTAACGTCAGAAGCGTTAAGTCGATCGTTTATGAAATCATCTTTCATTTGAAGCTCCCCAAAGTTTGAAAACAGAGAGGGCAAATCTTTGAGAGGCGATGCGAACAAAACAGGTGAGTTCGTTTGAGTTTCGACGGAGTCAAAATCGGGATTGGAAAATCTACTTAAATAGTCCGCAACGGTGTTACATTTTCCTTTGACATGGATCACTTCGAAATTAAAGGAATCTAGTTCCGAGATCCATCGCACAGCTGGGTTACTAAGGATACGAGATCTGTCACCTTTCAGGAATTGAACGAGACCACTACAGTCCGTATATAATTTGAATTTCCTATGGGTGAGGAATTTTTGGAAATGACGAAAACTCAATATGACCGCAAATAACTCCTTTTTATAGGCAGTGTAATTCATTTCGGAGCCGGACAATTTTTTGGAGTAGAAAGCTATGGGACGAATGTGACCATCCCTATCTGCCTGAGCCAACAGCGAGCCGACGGCAATGCCCGAGGCATCCGTATACAAAAGGAAAATTTCATTGAAATTCGGTATCGCCAGAACCGCTGGAGAAACTAGAGCAGTCTTAAGCGAATCGAAGGCCTGCTGGCACTCGTAAGTCCATACTAAGCGTGAATCGTTAGACTTAAGGGCGTGTAGAGGTGCCGCTATCTCCGAGTAGTTCGGGATAAATTTCGCAAAAAAGGAACAAAATCCAAGAAATGACAAAGTTTGGTGCAGAGTCGTGGGTGGGGTAAACGAACGAATAACCTCTATCCGGTCAGGGTCAATCGCTATAGAATTCTTGGAGATTTGGTGACCTACAAATTTGACTGATGTTTGAAAAAACTTAGCTTTGTCAGGATCCACAGTTAAGCCGTTGTCGCGTAAGATTTGGAGAGCGACCGAAACATGATTGAAATGTTCTTTTGCAGAAGAAGAATAAATTATATGTCATCGACATAGTTCCACATAAAGCGGTACTTGATTGGATGAAAGATGCGTTCAAGGTACTGAGTTAAAGCCTGGGACCCGAGGCTGATGCCCATGGGGACTTTGAGAAATTCATAGTGTCCAAAAGATGTTTTAAAAGCGGTGTATTTTCTTGAGTTGGGGTGCAAAAGCAGCTGATGAAACGACTGCGAGAGGTCAAGAACAGTGAAAAACGTAGCACCATAAATATGTTGGAAAATATCGTCCAATTTTGGCAGAGGCCAGGCGCTAAAAACGATATGTTCATTCAGCTTCTTATAATTAATTACCAGCCTTTTTTTGTTAGGGTCTTTTTTTGCCACCAAGAATGCTGGCGATGCCCATTTAGTGATGGTTGGTTGGATGACGTTCTGAGCCAATAGCTCATCAATAATTGATCGCATCTTCTGCAGATCAATGGGATTTAATGGATAGGCCGGCATGTTGATCGGAGGTGTATTTCTAACAAAAATTTCGAGTTCGTAGTCTTTAGCCGTACCTATTTTGGACGTCAAAACGTCTGGGAACTTCTTAATGAAAAGGTGTTTATAATTGTCGACATTGAAACTAAGATGAGTGGATGAGGACGACGACGACGAGGAGAGTGATTCGTGGTCTGAGTCACTTTGAATATCACTGTCCACCCCAAAGGACGCATAGATTTGGTGATCTTCCGCTGAATGATCTAATTGACCGAGCACAGCCATTTTGGAATCGACTGCCAAATTTACACCCTCCGATGGGTGAGGACAACACAGTGGGAACGTTTTTAAGGGATTAAACGCAAAAGAAATGTGCCTACGATGGGCATCCATGATGAGACCTGAATGGGTCATGAAATCAAATCCCAAAAGAAGTGGAATTGGAAGCTGCTGTATGATGACAACTTTAATATACCAAGAAAGTGTGGTAAAATTTATTTTTAGAGTTCCTTCCCCCTTACATTCAGCTGTATTGCCCGCCACTGATATTATTTTGGTACTTGAAGTGGGAGAATAAGCTTTAAAAGATTTTAGTCCGATAATTTTAAATTGTTGTTCAGAGATGGCGCTAATCGAAGAGCCGGAGTCAAGCATTGCAGGTGTCTTGTGCCCGCCTATGCGTATGTTCAAAAAGGGAAGGGATTTTATCGGACTTTCGTAAGGGGGTGAGCCTAGTTTTTTGAAGTTTTATTAGAGTTTGGAGCAACGGGAGTGCTCTGAGGTGCACAAGAACCCATAGAAGTAAAAATCTTTTGCAATTGAGCGATTTGTTGTACAGTGTCAGTCAAGGCAGCAAAGGATTGTTCTTTGTTTGAAAAGGAAACATTTTTTGTTTTTTGATACCGATTGTTATTTTGGTGCTGTTTGCCTGACTGTGATTTGTAATTTTGCCTGTTGCCAAAATCTCCATTCGTGCCGTTATGAGGTTTAGTTTGTTGGCCATTCGTGGTGTTTTGATTTTGGGTGTTTGGATAACCGGCATTGTTGTTATCATTGTAACCGCCTCTATTATTGTTATAACCGCCTCTATTATTGTTATAACCGCCTCTATTATTGTTATAACCGCCTCTATTATTATTATTGTTATAACCGCCTCTATTGTTATTATAACCGCCTCTGTAATTATTATTGTTATAACCGCCTCTATTGTTATTATAACCGCCTCTGTAATTATTATTGTTATAACCGCCTCTATTGTTATTATAACCGCCTCTATTGTTGTATTGATTTTTAAAAAAATCTGGCTTGAAATTTGGGGTTGTAGGGGCAGAAGGGTTCTGCGCTTGGAAATTGGGACCATAACGTTCATTAATATTAATTTCAACGTCTCGGACTTTAGCGTAAAGAGCGCTATAAGAATTTATTGTGTCGTGATTTCCAAACAAAAGCAAATAATTCGGGTCTAAAGATTTGATTATATTAGATACATTAAATTCTTCTTTATGTTCATTAAAGAGTTTCGACAAGATTATTTGAGAATCAACATATTCTCTCAAAGCGATGCCATCTTTTTGTGGCTGAAACAATAATTGTGATTTGGCCTGGTCATATTGCTTCTTCGTGAGGCAGTGCCTCATGAGAGATGCGGAAAAAACGTCGTAATTGATGTTGGGGTGATTTATTGCGTTGTATAATGTGTTAGCTGATGTGGTGTTGATAGTTTTGTCTGCTATAACCCTCAAAATCTGCCTAAATCTTCCCTTTAATCGGTTGGCGATAGGCGCCAATCTTGTCAAAAATCTATATCGTTTGTGGACGATAAAGGATAAAATGAGGTAATTCCCTAATCCTTTTTTTCATACTAGATGAAATAGAACGGGATCGAGAACGGGAGTTTGAAGAAGACGATGATGAAGATGACGACTCCGATTTTTCATCATCTTTTTTGTCCTCCTGCAGAGGAAACAAATCGTACGTTGACGCACCATAGTCGGTGAGGGAAAAATCAAGAAGTGATTCATCATCTTTTTGTTGAGTTTGATCCGAGATCGTAGGTTTTTGCAGGTTTGGTTTTGCCTTTTTTGGCGAAATTAGGTCTTTGAGGGACATGTATCGATCTTTAAGGCGTTGTAGATCATCGGATATAGGCTTAATGGCCTCTGAAATTTTTGATGCCACGTCGGCATTCAATTCAGTTGACAAAACTTTAATTTTTTCGTCCATCATAAGGGAGAGGGCATTAATGAGGTCTTTATCGGACCGCAATTTGTCCGCTTTAATGCGGTTTCTTTCATTGCAGCACGGCCCTTCAAATGCCTGTTTGGCTGCGGAATTTAATTTTTTAAAGTTAACCATAGTGATGTGGGAACATGGTATGTGAACCGGTTGCTTGCATTTAGTGCAGTCCGCAAACTCGCCTTCTGAGGAAGGACCACAGGTGGACAATCGAGGACCATTTTTTGGAAAGGGGAAAAAAAGGAAAAATTAAATTATAAAGGAAGAAAGATTCTGTTTTGAAAGGGAAAAAAGAGAAATTAAATTAAAAGGAAATTCAAAACTTATCAAATGTCTTTGTGAAGATTAAAAGATTAAAAGACGATTGAAAATGTGCATGAATCCGATCCGGACAAGTTTCAACAAAACAATGTTAGGCACAAGCATACAAGACGAATTAAGACACAGATTTGAATAAATTGAAAAATTGACAAAAATAAAATAATAAAATATCCTTAATGGCTTTTTGCTCTGCTACCATTATTTATGGGGAAGCTGCCCATTTTGTTTAAAAAAAAGGAAAAAAAAAATATATGAAGAGAAAAAAATTAAATTAAAAGATTACCTGGATAATAAAATAAAGAGAACATGGATCTTGACCATAAGGAAATATTAATTATAAAAAAAAAATAATAAATAAATAATTGTCCTTTTATTCATAAAAAAAAAATTCTTTTGTTTCTTTAAAAAGATATACACAAAAACCAATACCAATTTTTACATATAAGTTAAAAAAAAAAAAGAAGCACCTGTCTCTGAATGTTGAAGGAAAGGGGAACGAAGCGGCGATCGACGAAGTCGGAGAGAAGAGGAGACGAAGAGAAGAGGAGACGAAGCAGAAGCTTGAGAAACGAAGCATCGAACGTGAAGCCCGAATAAAAATGGTGGTTCGTAGAAAAAGGCGAGGCACAAGGTTGTCCCGAAGACGAATCCTATTTTTTCTTTTATATTTTTACTTAAAAAAGAACAGTTCGCACTTGAACAAAAAGAAGCGTCCTTTCCGCTCGAGCTCGGCGACGAAGAAGACCCGGCGTGAAAAAAAGTCACGTGGTCTCCAGCTGTGCACCAGTCGTGCCACTCTTGTTTTATTTTTCCCTTATTTGAATTTTTGGCGCGTGACATATGCCAGTGGAATGCTGGTACTCTAGTATGCCAGTGGAATCTCCGGTTAAACTCCGGTTACGTTCAGGTCTAGCGTAAGTCCACCCGGCTTAAGAAAAATCAGTTTTAAACGATAACTCTAGAGGAGTATCAATGGAAGAGCTTTCCAGAGGAGATTCCAGAAGGAATACTGGTACTCTAGAATGCCAGTGGAATACTGGTACTCTAAGATGCCAGTGGAATGCTGGTACTCTAATATGCCAGTGGAATGCTGGTATTCTAGTATACCAGTGGAATCTCCGATTAAACTACGGTTACGTTCAGGCCTAGCGTAAGTCCACCCTGTTTAATCAGTTTTAAGCGCTAACTCTTGAGAGTATCAATGGAAGATTTTTCCAGAGAAGATTCTAGAATGAATGCTGGTACTCTAGAATGCCAGTCGAATGCTGGTACTCTAGAATGCCAGTGGAATGCTGCTACTCTATTATGCCAGTGGAATACTGGTACTCTAGTATGCCAGTGGAGTGCTGGCACTATAGTATGCCAGTGGAATCTCCGGTTAGACTCTGGTTACTTTCAGGTCAAGCGTAAGTCCACCCTGCTTTAGAAAATTCAGTTTTAAGCGCTAACTCTTGAGGAGTATCAATGAAAGAGCTTTCCAGAGGAGATTCCAGAAGGAATACTGGTACTCTAGAATGCCAGTGGAATGGTGGTACTCTAATATGCCAGTGGAATGCTGGTACTCTAGTATGCCAGTTGTATCTCCGGTTAAACTCCGGTTACGTTCAGGTCTAGCGTAAGTCCACCCTGTTTAATCAGTTTTAAGCGCTAACTCTTGAGAGTATCAATGGAAGATTTTTCCAGAGAAGATTCTAGAATGAATGCTGGTACTCTAGAATGCCAGTCGAATGTTGCTACTCTATTATGCCAGTGGAGTGCTAGCACTCTAGTATGCCAGTGGAATCTCCGGTTAGACTGTGGTTACCTTCAGGTCAAGCGTAAGTCCACCCTGCTTTAGAAAATTCAGTTTTAAGCGCTAACTCTTGAGGAGTATCAATGGAAAAGCTTTCCAGAGGAGATTCCATATGGCATGCTGGTACTCTTGCATGCCAGTGGAATGCTGGTACTCTAATATGCAAGTGGAATGCTGGTACTCTAGTATGCCAGTGGAATCTCGGTTAAACTCCGGTTACGTTCAGGTCAAGCGTAAGTCCACCCTGCTTTAGAAAATTCAGTTTTAAGCGCTAACTCTTGAGGAGTATCAATGGAAGAGCTTTCCAGAGGAGATACTAGAGTAACATTCCACTGGCATACTAGAGTAACAGAATTCGACTGGCATACTAGAGTACCAGCATTCCACTGGCATACTCGAGTACCAGCATTTCTTCGGAAATCTCCTCTAGAAATCTCTTCCATTGATGCTCTCAAAAGTTATCGTTTAAAACTGATTTTTCTTAAGCCTTACGCTTGACCTAAAGGTAACCGGAGTTTAACCGGAGATTCCACTGGTATACTACTAGAGTACCAACATTCCACTGGCATACTAGAGTACTAGCATTCCACTGGCATGCAAGAGTACCAGCATGCCATATGCCAGTGGAATTCCCATTACTCTTGTATGCCAGTGGAATGCCGGTACTCTAGTATGCCAGTCGAATGCAGGTACTCTAGTATACCAGTGGAATCTCCGGTTAGACTCCAGTTACCTTCAGGTCAAGCGTAAGTCCACCTTGCTTAAGAAAAATCAGTTTTAAACGATAACTCTTGAGGAGTATCAATGGAAGAGCTTTCCAGAGGAGATTAGTCAACATCCGAAGAGGAAAAAAAAGCTGACAAGAAACAAAGAAGACTAATGTGACAAATCTCTTCATTATTGTGATCCGATTGTAATGTCCGTGAAGACTAATCGTAAGCGATTTTTCACTCACCTTCTTCCTTCTAATTAACATAAAGGCCTTCTCAATAAAGTCTTTTCTAAAACGCCAACACTTCGGATCATCCATAAATTATCGCTTTTTTTTAAACTTTTATTTCCGCCATATCTTAGATCATCGAGGGAAAGCTGTTTTTGAAACAAAAAAAAAACTTTTGGACCAATTATTTCTATGATTTCTCCTCATTGGTCCGTTGCTTTTTTTTTTCTCTGTACCTTTCCTCTATTTTTATTCGACCAAAAGTCACGGTCCACTTCTTCTTAGCTCATATAATCAGAAGCTGAATTTTTATAAACTAAAAAGGTACCACAGGGGGAAAAAGTTAGTAGTCTAGAGCTAACCCCGACGGGAACTTCCTTAAAAAGAAGGAAGAATATAGGAGGGGAAAGTATTAAGGAGGGGAAGTATAAAGGAGGGGAAGTATAAAGGAGAAGTATAAAGGAGCGGGAAGAGTACTTTTTTTTCGAAAATTTTTTAAGTATCTAGGTAGAAATAATGGGATCTTTTTCCGAGGGATGTGCCTCTCGTAACGGGTGAAAGTATGAAATTCCTCCCTACTAAATAAATAATAATTAAAAAATGACAGTTTTTTTACTTCAAAAATTCGTACGACGAAAGTAGGCTGTCCCTTTTATGGTGAGATATATTATGCCTAAACGACAGAAAAAGTTTTATGGCGAAACGATAAGTTCTTTAAAATGAAAGTTTCCATTATGTTGAACTGCGTTATGTCGAAACGACAAATTTTTTGTCGAAACGACAAGTGTTAAATCTCTTCTTTATGGTGAGTTGTTCAAAATGCATTATGGTGAACGTTGTCCATTATTTTCTTTATGTTTTTATGGTAAACGCTAACTCTCGATTTCTGCTATTTTATGGTCAAATGCATTATGGCGAACCGTTTATGTCGACACGTATACAGTCCACGGTGGCGAAAAACAGTGCATAAAAACGAAAAAACTTTTTGACCTTGGGACGGTGGAACGTGAATTTTCGCGGTTTTTCGCCTGTATCTTCAAAACGGTGACTCGTAGGTAAAAAATGTATTATACAAAAATGAAAGGTAATTAAATTTTCTACAAATTTGACGAAATCAATTTTATTGCAGGATCGGCCATTTCCGAGCTGCAAAGCGCTAAAAGTCGATTAAAAAAGCGTTGGTAGCGGTGACTTTCTTGTATACTGAAACATAACGCTAGAAGGTAACTTTTCACGGTTTTTTGCGTTTTTCTCCCAAACGGTACGTCCTAGACGAAAAATGTACTAAATAAAAAAGAAAGCTTGTCAAATTTCCTTTGAAATTAGTGTGTTGACTTTGCTGATCGGATGACCGGTTTCCCGAAAAACGACGATTCAAAAGTAATTTATAGGAATTTATATTCCCAGTAGGTAAATACAGTCGAAATGTACATTAGACGATGAAAATGTATTCTGAGATGAAGCTATGATCCGCTTAGTCGGTAACCGCCGAGTAATACCATCAAAGTCGAGGGCGTTTGGGGAGGTCCTCGAGGCGGGCGTAGGCCCTACGATTACCGGACCCTTTTCGGAAAAGGGACTCGTTATCGATAAAATAAAAAGCCCTTTTCTTTGATGTGGGAGGCGCATTTATTTGTTCGGCACTCCTAATTAAAACGATATCTGAAAAGAAAAAGAAGGGGGAGTACTCTCATTTAAAAGTTATCGGCCCCTCATTTTAATCCGACCTATTCAGAACGTTTTTAATACTCAACGAGTCAGATTGTTTAAGTACTTTCAATATTTTCTTTAGCTCAAAAAACAGAATTTTAACTTTCTCAGAAGTCATTGCGCTACCGTCTAAAGTCTTTTAGTCATTTAGTCTCCATAGTCTCGCCCGCCGTTTTAAACTTACTTAAAGAAGTTATTGTGATACCCTCAACGTCAGATTTTTGGGGTCTTCCAGATCCCGGAGGGTCGAATTGAATATTGATATTTACCGATCTCAACTTTGTGTGTAGTGCCGTCCGGCCGTAGCATTTTTCCGGAACACATTACAGCCACAATTTCCTACCGATTTCACACAACCTTCCTGAACAGTTGAACAAGAAATATAGAATCCAGCGTCCCATGTTAAAAAAAGTTTTTTCGTTTTTATGCACTGTTTTTCGCGCTTTTTTTTTTTTTTTTTTTTTTTTTTTTTTTTTTTCGAGTGTATACGTGTCGACATAATGCGGTTCGACATAATACATTTGACCATAAAATAGCAGAAATCGCGAGTTAACGTTCACCATAAATGAAGAAGAAAGTTAAAAGGGCGATTTTTGAATTTCGAAAATATGGCGGAGATATGCACGTTTGAAATATTAAAAACTGCGCTGCGGCAGATTTTTACCAAATACTCCTTATATTTTTTACAAATTTTTGGTGTCAATTTTTTTTTTTTTTTTTTTAGTAGGGAGAAATTTCATACTTCCGCCGTTACGAGATGCACATCCCTAGGGCAAAGAGCCCACTATTTCTACCTTGATACTTTTCGATCTGACGGAAAAAAGAAAATTCCACAAAAAGTTCAGACAATTTTTGGGAAAAAAATATGCAACAATAGGAAACCGAAAAAAAAATTGAAAATTTGTCTAAATGCTTGAAATTATTATTCCCCCTCCTTTTACTTCCGCGTCATTGAAATTACCCTCACTTATACTTCCCCCTCCTTAATACAACCCCTCCTTAATCCTTCCATCTCCTTAATAATTCCTCCTCCTTAATCCTTCCATCTCCATAATACTTCCTCCTCCTTAATACATCCTCCTTATTATACTTCCCCCTCCTTAATACATTCCCTCCTTAGTACTTCCCTCTCCTTAATACTTCCCCCTCCTATATTGCTCCTTCTCTTTAAGAAAGTTTTCGTTGGAAGCTCTTCAAGCAAGTACTTTTTTTTCAACATTTACATTTTAGCTTTGTTCCAACCGCAGTTTGAAACTCCTAGAGCATGCGCACAAGGATTTGGACGTCATATTTGACATCGTTCAAATCGTTTGTCCGTCAAATCCGAAGTCATCTGACGTCTAATTTCACGTGAAAATCCTTCTGCGCATGCTCCAGGAGTTTCAAACAGCAATATCAGTCTTCAAAATTTTCCACTTTACAAGGAAACGTTGTGTAACTATTTTTTTTTTTTCATCGCTAATCAATTTTGTGGTTTTGAACGAATGGAAAGAACCGTTTTAATCAAGGGTTGATTAGGTTCTCCACCCCTAATTAAAACGTTTTAATGTCTGGAGTATAAATGACCGCCGATGGTTATTAATTGGTTATAAACGTCTAGGTTTGTTCGAAAACCACTTCCTTCGAATTTACTATCATGTGGAGTTCATTGTAATTAAACTGCGGTTTTTCCTTTTTTAGAAGCCGATGGCTTACTTCACGGTTAATTAATAACCAAGGAGTAATTAAAAGAAGGAAGGAGGGGTAGTATAATAGAGGAGGAAGTTTTTATGGAGTGGGGAAGTATAAATGAGGGTGATGTTTAAAGGAGGGGGAAGTATAGCGGATTATAAATTGCATAGAACGCAGTATAAATTGCTTTTGTGAAGCCTAATCGGCAAAGATCACTGAAGTTTCCTCTCCCAAAAGCCGGACTTTTTTTTTGGGAGAATTGCTGAAGATGGGCTACGAAAATTCAAATGCCCTAGAAATCACTAAAACGCACTCTGTGGTAGGAAGAGCGAATCTCCCAGTAGTTGTGAAGAACCACGCTAGGTAGCTCTCGTATGCTTCTTCCTACATCCTTCTCCCCACCATCGAAATAGCTCATCATACCTTTTTGGTACTACGATACGTTATATAAAATAATAGACTAATTTTTTAACACAAATTTGGGCACACCAATAATATAATTTAAAAAAATATATTTTTTTTGTGAAATTTGAGAGTTTAGTTCAAATCGAGCCGTCCGGCCGTCCGTCGCAAATTTAATTCGGACGTCGCGGCCACAATTTTCATGCGATTTTCACCAAATTTTTACAGGTGTCTTCCTTTTGTAGAAACTTAAAAAATGACAAAAGCTTTTTTAGAAATTCGCACAAATGGCGGAGATATGTCTGCCTAAAGTTCAGATTTATCGGCCGACTTTTTTTTCCACAATTTTGTCTAATTTTCACCAAAAGATAGGATCTTTCCTTTGTAGCTGCCTTGAAAATGACGAGAGCTTTTTCGAATTTCACAAAAATGGCGGAGATAATATCTCCTCATATTATGTCTGTTTGAAATTTTAAAAACTGCGCAGCGGCCGAACCGTTCATCCGATTTACACCAAATACTCCTCATATTTTTCACGAATTTTTGGTGCTTTTTTATATAGTAAGGAGATATGTGATACTTTTACCAGGCGCGAAATCGTCATCCCTCTGGTAGACGGCTCATTATTTATTCCGTAATAAAAAAAATCCTTTGTACTTCCCCGTCCTTGAACTTCCCCTCTCTTATACTTCCCCTCTCTTATACTTCCCCCTCCTTAATACTTCCCCCTCCTTAATAAACCCCCTACTAATGCATCTCCTCCTTAATACTTCCATCTCCATAATACATCCCCTCCTTAATATTTCCCCCATTTAATACTTCCCTCTCCCATACATATTGTTCCTTCCCTGGAAGTTTCGTTGGAAGCTCTTCAAAGAAGTATGTATTTTTTTTTTTTTTTCAAAAATTACATTTATAGCTTTGTTCCAACCGCAGTTTGAAACTCCTGGAGCATGCGCAGAAGGATTTGGACGTAATATTTGACGTCGATCAAATCATTTGTCCGTCAAATCCGAAGTCATCTGACTTCGTCCTTTGTTCTTCGCCTTGTAAAATTATACTTCCCCGTCCTTAAACTTCCCCTCCCTTATACTTCACACTCCTAGAAATTTCCCTCCTTTGTACTCATACTTCCTAAACTTCTCCTCCGTTATACTTCCCCTCCTTGATACTTCCCCCTCCTATACTTTTCCTTCTCTTTGAGGAAGTTTTCGTTGGAAGCTCTTCAAACAAGTACTTTTTTTTTTTTTCAAAAATTACATTATAGCTTTGTTCCAACCGCAGTTTGAAACTCCTGCAGCATGCGCAGAAGGATTTGGACATCATATTTGACGTCGTTCAATCTTTTGTCCGTCAAATCCGTCGTCATCTGACTTCGTCCTTTGTACTTCGCCTTGTAAAATTGTACTTCCCCCTCCTTTATACTTCCCACTCCCTAAATTCCAGCTCCTTTTTCCTTCCCCTCCTGATACTTCCCCCTCCTTTATTCTTCCTTCTTTTTCAAGCTAGGAAGCTCTTCAAACTATGTAGTACTTTTATGCAAAAATAAACAGAGGATAATATCCTACAACCTATTGAGTAATAAGTTTACTACAATTCATATTAGTTACGCTTTGTGACGCAAGAGCGCAGCATAAGTACCATCCAGATCAGCTCTCCCGTCTGTTAACTTACGTAAATTAAGTTAATTTCTGGTTTTTGGGGTCCCGCAATTTTCGTTCGTCTCTTCCAGATTCAAAATAGCATTTTTAGCCCAGAAAAGTTAAAAAAAAAAGGAGTCTAATTTGCATAAAAGTTGATGAAAGGATTTAAGATTGTGTGGTGGGCTTGCGAAGAAAAAATAAATTAATTTTACTAATAACCATAACGGAGGAAGAAATGACCATGATAACGTGTATCTCACGACGCGTTTCGGCTTAAAAGCCTCGTCAGGTGAGCTATTCCCTCTATCACTATCATTCTTCTTTTCACTGTGGACATCAAAAAAAATTAATTTTTATATGTTAATTATTTTTTAAAATTGTTTTTTTGTCACAAGCAGGAGGCCTTAAAGTCGTAAAACGATTTCGAAAAGGGAGAATGATGTATCCAGGCGCAGATGTGTCACGAGGCCTCTTTTGTCCTTTCAACACAGTTGGTCTAAGAGAGACATTAACCGAAGCCCCCCCCCCCCCCCCCCCCCAGGATATAAAATAATATAAAATGCACGAGGGGGGGCTTTTTGAACTTGTCTCTCAAATAGGGACGCTCATTGTCCTCATTTCTGGTTCTAGGTCGTCCTGAGGGCATTCAAAAAAAATTGAAGGGGGACATCGGTAAACCCCAACAGTAAATCAATACAAAAACTTAAACCCTACTCATATTTTGACTTTTAAATTACGAATGAATGACCTAATTCTCTTATTGTTTGGGAAAAAATTATAATTAAAACGCATTACGATGGCATGTTTTGTATGTAAATAAAATTCAAATTTTAATGTTTATTGCGTACGTATTCCGCAAAATTGTTGATTTTTCTATCAAATAATAAACCAATAATAGAGGAATAAGCTCACCTGAAGAGGCTTTTTAAGCCGAAACGTGTCGTGAGATACCCGTTATCACAATCATTTCTTCCTCTATTATTGGTTTATTATTTGATCATTTTTAAATTATTTAATTATAAGTAATTATTTTTTTATAGCAAAAAAATATCGGTTTCTGTTTTCGGGAAAGCATTTGGAAAAGATACGCTAAAATGAATGGTGAAAACTGGAGGAATTTGGCGGATGAATTGCAGGATTTTAAAAGCTTTTTTAAAGACCCTTCAAAAATATCGAAGATGTCTACCCTGTATATCTAACGGTTTTTGAGATATTGAGTTAAGTTTTTGAGTGATACAACTAAAACTAAAAACGAGGATATCTCACGAACGGCTGGACCGATTTTCTTGAATTACCACTTTTTGGAAAGCTTTTTTTAAACGAACTTCAGAACGGTCAAAGTTGTCTACCCTGTATATCTAACGGTATTTGAGATATTTGAGAATCAATATAAAAAACTAAATATTCCCACAAATCAAACTAAAAACGCGTATATCTCTCGAACGGCTTGACCGATTTTCTTAAATTACCATTTTCGGAAAGCTCTTTTAAAGGCCTTCCAAAAGGAACTATGTTGTCTACCCTGTATATCTAACGGTTTTTGAGATATTAGAGAATCGATATAAAAATGTGAATATTTCCACAAGTAAAACTGAAAACGCGGATATCTCACGTACGGCTGGACCGATTTTCTTACATTACTAATTTTTGAAAAGTTCTTTTAAAGGCCTTTCAAAAGAGCTATGTTGTCTACCCTGTATATCAAACGGTATTTGAGATATTTGAGAATCAATATAAAGAACTGAATATTCCCACTTGTCAAACTAAAAACGCGTATATCTCTCGAAAGGCTGGACCGATTTTCTTTAATTACCATTTTTTAGAAAGCCCTTTTAAAGGCCCTTCAAAAGATTTAAGATGTCTACCCTGTATATCTAACGGTTTTTTGAGATATTTGAGAATCAATATAAAAAACTGAATCTTCACCCTTGTCAAACTAAAAAGGCGGATATCTAACGAACGGCTGGACCGATTTTCTTACATTAATAATTTTAGGAAAGCTCTTTTAAAGGCCTTCCAAAAGGAACTATATTGTCTACCCTGTATATTTAACGGTATTTGAGATATTTGAGAATCAATTTAAAAAAGGGAATATTCGCACAAGTCAAACTAAAAACGCGGATATCTCACGAACGGCCGGACCGATTTCCTTAAATTACCCCTTTTTGAAAAGCTCTATTAAAGGGCCATCAAAACGGTGTAAGTTGTCTACCCTGTATATAAACGGTATTTGAGATTTTGGAGAATCAATTTAAAAAAGTCAATATTCCCACAAGTCAAACTAAAAACGCGGATATCTCACGAACGGCTGGACCGATTTCCTTAAATTACCACATTTTGCAAAGCTCTTTTAAAGGCCTTTTAAAAGGGTCTAAGTTGTCTACCCTGTATATCTACCGGTATTTGAGATATTTGAGAATCAATATAAAAACTTAATATTCCCCACGTCAAACTTTTTAGGACACACGTTATTTTTGCTATTGGCAAACTTTTTTTTAAGCGATCAGCGCTGCCGTATTGAGTAATTAAGTGGTATCGTGCGCGAAGGTGTGTGGATGCGGCTTTTAGATTCGTGACATGTAATTTTTTTAGGTTAAAAAGAAAAGTTTTAAATCGATCTTTTTATTTAAAAAGTGAAAAAAAAAAGGGTGTGCGGTAAGCAGAAAAGAGAAGGGATGATAGAGAAGTTTGTGCCTTCGCCATTCATAAGGGTAGAGAGATAACCCGGGACTAGTTTCGGGCAAGGGCATATCTCTTGGAAAAGCCCCCCTGGATTAGAGAACACCACACGTGGGAGATTGAAAACCCCGGCTACCGCTACTCTATCTCGCGGACTGGAATTTACATTGGCTCTCAACCCACCGCACGCAGTCCCCCTTTTCTGATTCACCCGACGTCGAAAAACAGATGGGACTCCCACCCTTAACATCCTTCTCATCTGAATAACACCCCATCTTGTCCTACAGCATTTCTCAGCAATCAGCAATACATCCCCCTCAGTTCGACGATAAACTAAAAAAGCCTTCATCCTAATCTTCTTATCTGGTTATCCCCTTTCTTCTTTCCTGTAGCCAAAGGTATTAATAAACCTCTTAAGGCTTCCAGCACTATCTACTTCTTTCTCTGAAAATAATCCCAAATCTCCTAGACGTTAGGCGTTCATCTATCTTAATCTTCCAAGGGTTTAGCTTAGGAATTGATCATAGCAAATCTAAATCCTCCTAAGGTGTTTTTCTTCCCCAGAGGAGGTTTTTCCTTAAGGTACCTGTTCACTGCTATTGTGCTGCTCCTCGCGGTGAGTCTAGAAATCATCTACCAAATCTCAATCCTCTTAGAGGTTAGTTTATCGGGTTATCCCCTTTCTCCTTTCCCGAACCCGCAGGTTTGCCTTCCGTCCCGATCCGCTCTCTACTTCTTTCTTTAGAAAATGATGTTCCGACCGACAGTTTCTGAATATTTTGAAACTATTTGGTGATTTTTTTAGAGCGCATGCGCCAGCCATCTTCTGGTTTGAAACCAGTTTGAGATTAGGTGAGATTAGGACCTTCCAACTAAAACCGCTCTGATCGATTCGAAGTTGATTTTAAACCAGAAGGTTGGAACAGCCAACTGACAGTCTGGTTTGGTTTGAGGAGTGGTACGGACGCTCAAATCATTCTGCGCATGCGCAGGGAATCTCAGATGAGTTTGAAAATGCGTTTTGCAAAACACCTATTATCTTAACCTCTCCTAGAGGTTAGGTTTGGATGTCATCTGCTTTATCTTACCCCTAGAGGTTTTTTCTTCCCCAGAGGAGGTTACCACTTAAGGTCCCTTGGCGCCTCTATTGTGCTGCTCCTAGCGGACAGTCTAGAAATCAATCGACCGAATTTCCATCCTCTCAGAGGTTAGTTTTGGATGTCATCTGCTTTATCATATCCCTGGAGGTTTTTTCTTCCCCAGAGGAGGTCACCGCTTAAGGTCCCTTAGCGCCTCTATTGTGCTGCTCCTAGCGGACAGTCTATAAATCAATCGACCAAATTTCCATCCTCTCAGAGGTTAGTTTATTGGGTTATCTCCTTTCTCCTTTCCCGTAACCTTAGGTATTAGTAAACCTCTTAAGGGTTCTAGCACTATCCTCACTTAACTTCTTTCTCTAAAAATTATATCAACCACCCTAGAGGTTAGCCTAGGATGTCATCTGCTTAATCTTAGCCCTTCTAGGATTAGCCTGGGCGTTAATCCATCTTAATCCTCAAGGATTTAGTGTAGGAAGTAATCATGCCAAATCTAAATCCTCCCAAGGGGTTTTTCTTCCTCAGAGAAGGTTACCACTTAAGGTCCCTTAGCGCCTCTATTGTGCTGCTCCTAGCGGACAGTCTAAAAATCAATCTACAAAATTTCCATCGTCTCAGAGGTAAGTTTATCGGGTTATCTCTCCTTTCACTTACCCTTAGGTATTATTATAGTAAACCTCTTAATGCTTTTAGCACTATCCTCACTCTACTTTTTTTTTCAAGAAATTATCTCAACCAACCTAGAGGGTAGCTAGGATGTCATCTGCTTAATTTAGCGCTTCTAGGGATTAGTCTGAGAGTTAATCCATCTTAATCCTCCAATAGCTTAGCCTAGGAAGTAATCATACCAAATCGAAATCCTACCCAGGGGTTTTTTCTACCCCAGAAGAGGTTACCACTTAAGGTCCCTTAGCGCCTCTATTGTGCTGCTCCTAGCGGACAGTCTATAAATCAATCGACCAAATTTCCATCCTCTCAGAGGTTAGTTTATTGGGTTATCTCCTTTCTCCTTTCCCGTAACCTTAGGTATTAGTAAACCTCTTAAGGGTTCTAGCACTATCCTCACTTAACTTCTTTCTCTAAAAATTATATCAACCACCCTAGAGGTTAGCCTAGGATGTCATCTGCTTAATCTTAGCCCTTCTAGGGATTAGCCTGGGCGTTAATCCATCTTAATCCTCAAGGATTTAGTGTAGGAAGTAATCATGCCAAATCTAAATCCTCCCAAGGGGTTTTTCTTCCTCAGAGAAGGTTACCACTTAAGGTCCCTTAGCGCCTCTATTGTGCTGCTCCTAGCGGACAGTCTAAAAATCAATCTACAAAATTTCCATCGTCTCAGAGGTAAGTTTATCGGGTTATCTCTCCTTTCACTTACCCTTAGGTATTATTATAGTAAACCTCTTAATGCTTTTAGCACTATCCTCACTCTACTTTTTTTTTCAAGAAATTATCTCAACCAACCTAGAGGGTAGCTAGGATGTCATCTGCTTAATTTAGCGCTTCTAGGGATTAGTCTGAGAGTTAATCCATCTTAATCCTCCAATAGCTTAGCCTAGGAAGTAATCATACCAAATCGAAATCCTACCCAGGGGTTTTTTCTACCCCAGAAGAGGTTACCACTTAAGGTCCCTTAGCGCCTCTATTGTGCTGCTCCTAGCGGACAGTCTTGAAATCAATCTACCCCATCCTCTCAGAGGTTAGTTTATCGGGTTATCTCTCCTTTCTCCTTTCCTGTAGGTATAAACCTCTTAATTCTTCTTGCCCGAACCGCACTTTACTTCTAACCCCAGAGGAGGATCCCGTTAAAGGTCCCTTTGCACCGCTATTGTGCTGCCCCTAGCGGTCAGTCAAGAAATCAATCTTCCAAAGGTTATCTTGTAAATTAAAGGAAATGTAACTTTAGTGAAATGCTATTTAATTTCATTTTTTTTTTTTTTTACATTTTAGTATCTCTTCCCGTAAATTCTGACGACAAATTCAAGTCCGTGATTCCTCTGGGATTTAAGATGTAATTTAACGTTGCTAGATCCGGCGCCACCGTTCTGCAAAATGGCGCATCCGCCGTTTTTGTCGGTGTACTGGTCTAAAGCTTCGATGTAGGTGATGACCCCTTTGACATCTCCGGGCTGCGGATAGTTGATATCATAGGTGACAACCCTCAAAAGTTTCGAGCTCAATTTTGGGTGCTCCACATGCAACAACCTAAAATCAACAGATTAATGTGACATCATGGACAAAAATAATGATTGATTCACGTGAGAAATACGTCAGCGGATAGGCTATTGTTATTAAAAGAGTGATTATACATTTAAATTTTGTCTGACAAGGCGATTTTGTTTATTATGAACAATCTGAAGGCAAGTCTTGATTCTTTTTCTTCTTCTCCTCTGTGCCCAGAGGCTTACGCCATATTGCCATGGCCAGAATGTTTAAAAAAAGATAAAAACTCACTGGTCTCCCCACTGTCTAGATCCGAAGAACGCATTGTGGCTTTTGTTCGTCCCGCAAGAAACGGCCAACGCTGGCTGCGGAGCGCAGATGTTCAAGGCCAAAGCCAAAAAAAGGCCCAAACTTAAACTTGTCACAATTTTGTACATGTTTATTTTTGAAAAATGAACATTTTTCCTTTCTTTATATAGAACTTTTATCTGTAGATAGCGACGTACTCACGCTAAACAAACATTATTTTTTAAGGGGAAAACTGTAAATAATAATCGTTTTATTACCTCATCAAAAAACACTTTGATTGCTAATTATATGGTTTTTAGTGATATATGACCTTCCATTTATTTATTTACTTTTGAAAATTGGAAAAAAAAATTTGTAATCACTCAATATTGTGTACAAACAATTTGAAGTCATTTTTGAACTGGACCAGCTGGAAAAGTTTCAGCCTAAATGTGCCTGGTATGGGCTCTGTCAGATTTTTCATTTTCATCAATTTTGTACTTGATGAATATCTCGTTAGAAACCAGAGGATTTTGAGTCATTTGATGATTTGTCTAAAATGTCATATGGGGAGGAAAAATTTTTTTCGTCTTGTAACTTCGAAACTGTTCATTTTTTGAAGGTTATATAGTATACACTTTTTGTAAAAAATTTAATATTAATTATTTTTATACTTAATACATTTTGCGCTTTGCCTCATAGTTTTCGAGATATTTGATAAAATCTGAGAAAAAGCGAATCAAAATCGCCAAAACGTCGCCATTATCTTGGGGCATCATACTGCCGGAGCATTTAGTTTCAAAACAAGAGATCGCAGCACTATCGCCTCTAAAATTACTTTCCTATATTGAGCACTAAAATCGTCGGAAATTTTTTTAAAAAAGCTCGTCCTCTTTATTTTGCGAATGCCTAGGCGGTATTGGGAGCAGTTTTTCCGAAAAAATTTTCCTTTGGAAAATACACAACTTATTTGTCGACTAAAACGTTTTTTCGGAAAAAACTGCTGGCCATTTTTTAGTTTTTGACGAGCTCTTTTCAAAAACATATTCTATAAGAAAATCCGATGAATAGTTTCGTCGTAATCCTTTTACAAAGATTTGGAGGAAATTGCCGGGAAAGATGTTTTTAACTTCCTTAAAGAAGTTATTGTGATACCCTCGACGTCGGGTTTTTGGGGGAAGGGTCTTCCAGACCCCGGAGGGTTAATTGGAATATTGATCTTTACCTATCTCAACTTTGTCTGTGGTGCCGGCCGGCCGTAACATTTTTTCCGGAACACTTAACGGCCACAGTTTTCATCCGATTTTCACCAAATTTTCACACAAATTTCGTTGGCCGGTGAAGAAGAAACTAACGAGGGCGATTTTTGAATTTCGAAAAAAATGGCGGAGATATGTCTGTTTGAAATTTTAAAAAATTCGCTGCCGCCGAACCGTTGGTCCGATTTTCACCAAATTTTCACCAATTACTCCTTATTTTTTTAAGAATTTTTGGTGTAAAAAATTGCCACTTTATTATTATTATTTTTTTTAGTAGGGAGAAATTTCATACTTCTACCCATTACGAGAGGCACATCCGTAGGCCGAAGAGCCCATTATTTCTACCTTGACATTGGAAAATTTTTCGAAAAAAAGAAAACTTGAAAAATTTTTGGTAGGCATATTTGCATGTATTGATGAAATGCGGAAAACTCAAAAGAAAAATATTGGTAAAACGACAACCATGGGAACCTTTTGCTTTGTTTATTTCACAATGAAGATTCACTTTTTACGTATTTTTCAATTTAAAATAATGTAAATTTTTACTTTAAAAAATCGTTTTATATGCGTAGACTGAACATCAGATGTCACCAAAAGGTATAAAATAATACCAATTGTTTTGCACTCTTAGTGTCGCTCCGTTGGTTAGTCCGTGAAAAAATAAAAAATGCCTCCCTTACAAAATGAAATTTCAAAAATGACACATTTGGAAGTAAGAATTTTATTTGAAAAACAAAAAATTTCAATATTTTTCATTTCAGGAAAAGAAATGCGATGCTGAAAAGGAGCGTTTTGTGCCAACCTACCGATGGGAGAGAATTATTTTTTTCTTTTTTATCCACATATTATGTCTTCATTGTTGGTACAAATGTTTTACGCAATGGGACCACTTTTTAATAACTTTCGTAGTATGTAAGTACGAATTTTCATTTTTGGGAGGTGAAAAAGCTTTTAAAAAAATTTAGGCTACAGCTAGGATTTGAACCTACGATATCCTGGTTTCATGCCCTTTTCCATCTTATTTTTCGTCTAGTGCCCTTAAAAATGATCCGATTTTAATTTTGAAAAATGATTTCTTCATATTTTGATACAGCGAAGTTTGCTATTATGCCCTTTTCTTAGTTTTCCTCCTGGAAAGTGGAAATCCATATTTACCCGTTCTCAACATTGTCTGTGGTGCCGGCCGGCCGTAGCATTTTTCCGGAACACTTTACGGCCACAGTTTCCAACCGATTTTCACCAATTTTCATACAACCTTCCTGAATAGTTGAGCAATCGACTGCGATTTTTGAATTTCGAAAAAATGGCGGAGATATGCAGGTTTGAAAATTTTAAAAACTGCACTGCGGCCGAACCGTTGTTTCGATTTTCACCAAATTTTCACCAAATATTTCTTATATTTTTTTTTAAATTTTCGGCGTAAAAAAAGTATCAATTTTTTACATTTATTGCCATTTTAGTAGGGAGAAATTTCATACTTCCACCCGTTACGAGAGAGACCTGCCGTGGGCAAAAATCCCGTTATTTCTACCTTGATACTTAATAGAACTTGTCGGAAGGGAACAAAAAAAACTTGGAAAATTTTTTGAAAAAAAAACTCGGAAAATTTTTCGAAAAAAAAAACTCGGAAAATTTTTCGAAAAAAAATCGGAAAATTTTTTGAAAAAAAATTTTTTTTTTTTGGAAAAAAAACCAAAAAAACGGAAAATTTTCGGAAAAATACTCGGAAAATATTAAAAAAAAATCTAAAATCTAAATATATACTTCCTCTCCTTTGCACATCATCCTCCATTATACTCCCCCTCCCTTTTTTCCCCCTCCGTTATACTGCCTCTCCTTTATACTTCCCCTCCTATATTTTTGCTTCTCTTTAAGGAAGTTTTCAAACAAGTACTTTTGAATTTCTTTTAGCATATTGTTCTTTTTCGGTAATCCACCTTCTCGGTGTAACGATGGGTGCTCATAGGCTCTTCGCCCATCGGTCCTACAAAGCGACGCTTCCAGTCAAAATATTTCTTTTAATGGCGCACGCATACGCCGGACAAGTGAGTTGAAAAAGTTTTTTGGTTATTTTGATTAATTTTTTTCACACAAGAACTCAATGTTAGTTTGGGTCAGAGACCACAGAGTGCATCATAAATTCAGCGACACCGACGCAGACCCGCATAACTCCAACAGAGGGTTCTTCTTTTCGCATATGGGTTGGCTTTTAATGTCCAAACATCCTGACGTCAAAAGATTGGGAAAAAATGTCGATATTTCAGACCTCACATCTGATTACTGGGTCATGTTCCAATACAAGTAAGTGCAGTAAGATTATATCCATCAAAAAGTTGTACCAAATCAAAAATCACTTTTCACCACATTTTATCAAATATCTCAAAAAATATTAGTTTTAACGCAAAAATACGAAGTACAAAAAGATTTATCATTAAATTTTCAACAAAAAGTGTTTTGCACATAACCTCGGTAAAGTGAATGGTTTCGGAGTTATGAGCCATCAAAGGATTTTCTTCCCATGACTTCGAAAATGAAAAAGGCCTTTTTGAGTGTATACGAGTACGTGTCGACATAATGCGGTTCGCCATAATGCATTTGACCATAAAATAGCAGAAATCGCGAGTTACCGTTCACCATGAAAAATCTGAAACTCAACATAAAGAAAATATTCGAAAACGTTCACCATAATGCATTTGAACATTATACATCTCACCATAAAGAAGAGATTTTGTCGTTTCGACATAAAATTTGTCGTTTCGACATAAATTTGTCGTTTCAACAAAAAGGAAACATTCATTTTAAAGAACTTGTCCGCCATAAAACTGTTTCTGTTGTTTGGGCATAATGCATCTCACCATAAACTAGGGACAGCGAAAGAGCGAACCTACTTTCGCCGTTAGAAATGCGATTATGGCGAAACGACAAAAACTGAGAGGAAAAAAATTAGCCCCCTTGTGTCATAAAACGAGCTGATCCCTGCTTGCTTTTCCTAGTTTATGGTGAGATGCTTTATGTACAATTGCATTATGGTGAACTGTCAAGTTTTAAGGTTTTTGACGTTTCGCCTTAATCGCGTTTTAATCGGCGAAAATAGGCTTGCTCTTTCGCTGTCCCTAGTTTATGGTGAGATGCATTATGCCCAAACGATAGTTTTATGGCGAAACGACAAGTTTAAAGAAATTTTATGGTGAGAATCGTTACGGTGACTTGCACTTTTTTTATGTCGCATTTATTGAAAAAGTCGTTCATGGCGAAACGCTTTATGTTGAAATGCATTAAGCTCAACATTTTTGAAATTTTGAGAGCTTTATGTTCAATTATGCCGAATCGCATTATGTGAACTGCAGATTTTTTATGTCGATATGCAGATTTTTTATGTTCAACTGCTTTGCGGGGTGTTACCCCGGCTATTTTTAAAAAGGTTCATAACTCCAAAACCGTTCACTTATGCCATGTTATTAATTAAGTAATTTGTCTCGTAAATTTAACGCAGATTATTTTTGTGCTTAGTATTTTTTGCGCTAAAGTTCATAGTTTTTGATATATTTGACAAAAACTGTCAATAACCGCTATTCGACATGTTTCTCCGTCCTCGCTTTTTTTTAAAATACAAAATGAAAGGTTATACTTTAGGCTTAATTTGACAATATTCCGTTTTATTTATTTTTCAGGTATTTATATTATTTATTCTTTTTGACAAACTTTTCGACCATGTGCGTTTTTCGACTGATGGGATTTTCATGGGAAGCGGCTTTCTGCGAATTTATAAGACGTTACATTACAGGATTACATTTCACATGGAGTGTGAACAGCATCGCTCATTTCTTCGGGACAAAACCTTATAATGAGTAAAGTAATTTTTTATATATTAACTTCCTTATTGTGATACCCTCCACGTCGGGTTTTTGGGGAAGGGTCTTCCAGTTTGAGGTTTCCATGGCGACAAAGTCCTGGAAATTGTTTAAAAATGGATTTTTCTGCTAAAAAACGGAGAAAAACTGCCAAAAATGCCTGAAAAATGAGATTCATCTGTCAAAAATCACCAAAACGTGGGCATTATCTTGTTTAAGGGGCATCGTACTGCCGGAACATTTTGTATCAAAAACAAGAGATCGCAGCACTTTCGCCTCTAAAATTACTTTCCTATATTTTAGCACGAAAAATCGTCGGAAATTTTTTTACAAATGCTCGTTCTCTTTATTTTGCGAATCTCTAGGCGGTATTGGGAGCAGTTTTTCCGAAAAAATTTTCCTTTGGAAAATACAAAATTGATTTTTTGACTAAAATGTTTTTTCGGGAAAAACCGGTAGCCATTTTGTAGTTTTTGAGCTCTTATCAAAAACATATTCTATAAGATATTCCGATGAATAGTTTCGTCGTAATCCTTTTACACAGATTTGGAGGAAAATGCCGGGAATGAACAATGTTTTTAACTTTCTTAAAGAAGTTATTGTGATACCCTCCACGTCGGGTTTTTGGGGGAAGGGTCTTCCAGACCCCGAAGGGTCATTTCGAATATTGATCTTTACCGATCTCAACTTTGTCTGTGGTGCCGGCCGGCCGTAGCATTTTTCTGGAACACTTCACGGCCACAGTTTTCAACCGTTTCAACCAAATTTTCTTTAGTCGGTGAACAAGAAACTAACGTGGGCAATTTTTGAATTTCGAAAAAATGGCGAAGATATGTCTGTTTGAAATTTTAAAAAATTCGCTGCGGCCGAACCGTTCGTCCGATTTTCACCAAATTTTCACCAATTACTCTTTATATTTTTGACGAATTTTTGGTGTAAAAAAATTGCGACTTTTTAATAATTATTTTTTTTAGTAGGGAGAAATTTCACACTTACACCCGTTACGAGAAGCACATCGGTAGGCCAAAGAGCCCATTATTTCTACCTTGACACTTTAAAAAATTTTCGAAAAAAAAAAGAACTTAAAAATTTTTCAGAAAAAAGCGCAAATTTAAAAAAGAAAACCCGGAAAATTTTCGAAAAAAAAACTCGGAAAATTAAAAAAAAAAACTTAGAAAATTATTTCACAAAAAAAAAACGGAAAATTTTTTGAAGAAAAAACTAAGAAATTTTCTTGAAAACACTTAAAAAATTTTTCGAAAAAACAAAGAAAACTGGGAAAAATTTTCGAAAAAAAAAACTTCCCCTTCCCTCATATTTCCCCACCCTTATACTTCCCCTTTCTTATACTTCGCCTCCATAATACTTCCCCCTCCCATATACTTCCCCCTCCTTTATACTTTTCTCCCTTATACATCCCCCTCCATTATACTTCCCCCTCCTATATTGTTACTTCTCTAAGGAAGTTTTCGTTGGATGCTCTTCTAACCAGTACTTTTTGTCCTTTCCGAGGACCTACCTTGGCAGACAACTTGGCTAAATAATTTTCCATTTTTTCGTCCTCTCAAATTTTATTGTCTCTCCCCCTCAGTTTTGATGAAATATTGATTTTCTGAATTTCTCATTTTTAGAAGTATAAGACCTGTGGAATCTAAACTTGTTTCTTGGATGGCGGGTGGAGAAGGATGGCACAACTACCACCACACATTCCCTTGGGACTACAAAGCGGCGGAATTCGGAAACAAAACGAACATGACCTGCCAAATCATCGAAATTTTGGCCAAGCTTGGTTTAGTCTACGACCTCAAATCCGCAACGCCCGAAATGATTAAAATGTTCGTCAACAAAAAAGGAGACGGAACACATCACAGTCATCATGAAATCGATTATAAAATGTCATAATTTTGCGTAAATTATAAACTGTGAGGAAAAAAGAGGTTTTTTTTCATTAATGTTTTTGAAAGTTTGAGTTTGGTTCGCTGTACTTAATGTAATCAGGTTGGAAGGGTGGATGGAAAACATATTTTCCTCGTGTTTGATGTAAAGCATAAATCAACTCCGGGTTTGGAAGGCTAGCCATGAAGCCACAAATAAATAGGGGAGCTCCTGGGTTGATATAGCGGTATAAATAAATAGGTTGATCCCCAGGCTCTGTTTGATGCTCTCCACGGTCCTCTAGCCGACATAAATCCGCTCGGATTAAACCCCTTTCCCCTCTGCGATCCTATTTTTTCGCGCGAAACGGCCCCGGAAAAAAAAAAGGGAGAGAGAAAAAAATCCCCTGAACGCGAACGGTTTGTTGTGTGGGGCCTAATTGAAAGGTTATGACGTATTGACTGGCAGATGTGCAATGTTGGTGAGGACAATGGAGAGCGACAAAGGGAGCAGCAGAGCGACTAATGCGCTGACAACCTATCGCCCGCCCGCCGACAATCAATCCCTCCGCATCACCTAAAATCATCCCCTACTCCCTGCACCCAAATCTCTACCCAATCGACAAATTTTATTAGCAAAACGGTTTATTTTTTATGCTCACAAAATGCTAATTCGACGCTTCCAAATTACGTTGATTGCCGACTCATTGATTGGGATTTGTCTACACGGTTTATTAATTTAAATATTTTTCATCTTTTTTGTGTTAAAAGGGATTTTCAACTCTCAAGTGCTTTTCAGGGAAATATAAAATAAACTCTATTTTCGGTAATCGATAAGTGATATTATTAATTAAATCAACCACTTGAGATAAGCATCCTTCATTGAATCAGCGTCGTTTTTATAGCAGGGATCGATTTTTTTGCCCTCCCGCGCAAATCCGAGGAAAAAGGATTCAAAGGTCCCAGGAGCTCATTCTGGCAGAGATGACTTTGAATATAACAGATGCCGGGATGACTCTCAAAAAGAGTGTGGTAACACTGTAATAGTGTATGTGGTAACACTGTAACTGTCGCTGATTGAATCAGCGTCGTTTTTATAGCAGTGATCGAATTTTTTTTTGCCCTCCCGCGCAAATCCGAGGAAAAAGGATTCAAAGGTCCCAGGAGCTCATTCTGGTAGAGATGACTTTGAATATACAGATGCCGGGATGACTCTCAAAAAGTGTGTGGTAACACTGTAAGTGTCGCTGATTGAATCAGCGTCGTTTTTATAGCAGGGATCGATTTTTTTTGCCCTCCCGCGCAAATCCGAGGAAAAAGGATTCAAAGGTCCCAGGAGCTCATTCTGGTAGAGATGACTTTGAATATAACAGATGCCGGGATGACTCTCAAAAAGTGTGTGGTAACACTGTAATAGTGTGTGTGGTAACACTGTAGGTGTCTCCTTAAGGTGAATCCTCTCAGGCTCTTTTCGGCTCTGCGTAGAAGCGGAAGAGAACAGCCCATAAGAGAGAAAGGGTGCTCACCCTGATGGAAATGCTCTATTAACTCGGTGTGGCGAAAGAGGGCTGGGAATTAGTGAAGTGCCAACAGAGAAAGCACCTTCAGTGTTACCATCTTTTCCCTTAAACTAAAAAAATATCCCAATCCCCGACCAGCAGTAACCAGCGAATCAGCATCGTTTTTATAGCAGTGATCGATCCTTTTTTTTTTGCCCTCCCGCGCAAATCCGCATTGAGAAAAAATTCAAAGGTCCCTGGAGTTCATTCTGGAGATGACTGAATCAACAGATGCCGCGATGACTCTCAGAAAGTGAGTGGTAACACTGTAATAGTGTGTATGTGGTAACACTGTAAGTGTCTCCTTAAGGTGCATCCTCTCAGGCTCTTTTAGGCTGTGCGTAGAAGCGGAAGAGAACGGCCGCCCATAAGAGAGAAAGGGTACTCCTGATGGAGACCGGGGATGCTCTGTTAACTCGGTGGCGAAAGAGGGCTGGGAATTGTGAAGTGCCAAAGAGGAAGCACCTTCAGTGTTACCATCTTTTCCCTTAAAGTAAAAAAAATATCCCAATCCCCGACCAGCCTTTTAGGGAGGGAATTTTGTGCTGAATGAAAAGAAACAAAAATATTGATGATGTAGCACAATAAAAAAGAGATATTTCAGGCTTTTTGCCAGTTTTTAAATTGGAATCGAGGGGGTTATACAAAGTGTAAAAATGTGAGATATAAACAAGGGATATGGTTTATTAAAGATAGGGTGGATGTGTGTGTAGACGGTGAGGGGTGGCGATCAGAGAGGGCGTTATTGGACCAAACTCTAGGACAACCCTCATTTGACTAATTGAAGGGAGGAGAGAAAGACGAGGGAACGAAGAGCACCGTCGGCTCGGGGGGGTTAAATTATGAGCGGACTGTGTGACTTCCGGTATTTAATGAAGCCGGGGGTCCGGTGGAAAAGCAAACGAAAGCCGGGGATTAGATGATTAGGGACGGCTTGATCCAGGCCATTCAATATTCCCTTTACTCTCCCAGAGCATACACGCTTCGAGCATCCCTCCGTCCTACACCTGACAAAAAAAATACATCAAACGTTTCTATCCACCCTTGGAGTGTCCTGTGACAGCGCCTAACGACCATCGGCCCCTCTCTGAATTAGCACGGCGACCCTCTTGTTGTGTTTGCGAGATCGATCCTAATGCTATCGCCATCCCTGGACCTTTGCAATTAGCCACCGTTCTCCTCCCAGAGTGCGATGGTGCCTAATTAAAACTACCGAGTTAAAACTTTTTTTCTCCCCAATTCACCTACTATGTATCTCAATAAGGATTTTTTTTATTGTGTCCTATAGCTCACCGATAGAAATATTGGTTACATTCAGCCATTTCACTCTTCATAAGACCAAATAATAAGACTAAGAAAAGGGCTTAATATAGCGATGGTTAGGGATGGTTAGGGGTGCCTAGGGATGGTATAGCAGGATAGTACAGTTTACTTAACTTCGGTTGACGATTCAATAGGCAGTTGATTCTCGAACATTTGGACATTTTGATGGCAGTGGATTCTAGAGCGGTTGACGATTCAATAAGCAGCGGATTCTAGAACATTTGGACATTTTGTGGCAGTGGATTCTAGATCGGTTGACGATTCAATAAGCAGTGGATTCTAGAACATTTGGACGTTTGATGGGAATGGATACTAGATCGGTTGAAGATTCAATAAGCAGTGGATTCTAGAACATTTGGACATTTTGATGGGAGTGGATTCTAGAGCGGTTGACGATTCAATAGGCAGTGGATTCTAGAACATTTGGACTTTTTTATGGCAGTGGATTCCAGAGCGGTTGACGATTCAATAAGCAGTGAATTCCAGAACATTTGGACTTTTTGATGGAAGTGGATTCTAGAGCGGTTGACGATTTAATAACCAGTGGATTCTTGAACATTTGGACATTTTGATGGCAGTGGATTCTAGAGCGGTAGACGATTCAATAAGCAGTGGATTCTAGAGCGGTTGACGATTCAATAAGCAGTGGATTCTAGAACATTTGGACAAAATGTCCACCGCTCTAGAATCCACTGACATCAAAATGTCCAAATGTTCTAGAATCCACTGCTTATTGAATCGTCAACCGCTCTAGAATCCACTGCCATCATCAGCAGTGGATTCTATAAGCAGTAGATTCTAGTGCGGTTGACGATTCAATAAGCATTGGATCCTAGAACAATTGGCGTACCTAGTGCAGCATAGTATAGGGCAATACTGCGCTATACTTCGCTATGTCAAGGTATACCTTATATGCTGTACTAAGCAGTACTTCGCTATACTTTGCTACTTCCAGGATCTAGATGATTCTTTTCTAAAAACCGACCGCTGCACCTAGTACAGAGTTCTATAGGGCAATACTGCGCTATATTTCGCTATGTCAAGCTACTAATGCTGTACTAAGCAGTACTTCGCTATACTTTGCTACTTCTCTAGATGATTCTTTTTCTAAAAATCGACCGTTCTAAACTTTATATATTTCTTGAAAGCCATTGGCGAAAGTTGTCCGTTGCGTTTTGTTGAAAGGAGTCAGGGAGAGGGTGGAAAAGGATCAACAAGTGTGCCCACCCCAACACTCAAGATAAATTGAGTTATTTTCCTTATTTCTTCCTTGCATAATCCCCTTCAGAACCGTCTTAATGCACGTCCGTTACGTGAGGATTTTTCTTAAGTGTTTCAGACGAAATTTTTGAATATTGTAAATAATGACGGAAAAAATTTCTGAGAAAGAAGATAACGGGTATAAGTGAGTAAACACATTAAAAGGTGAATTATTCATTCTGTTATCTGGGTGAGGCCTATATAACGTGTTGAGCGCAGTTTTAATCTTGGAAGCAACATGAAAGGGTTTGTTTTTGCTTTAGGTTTGCTTTTGGCAGTTGTGTCCGTCTCGGCGATCAGCTGCAGTCGAGGACAGCACAATGCGTTCTTCGGATGGAGAAGACCTGGAGACACGTAAGAACTCTTCTTGTAGATGCAGTCAATCAGTATTTTTAGGATGCTATCAATGGGACATCCTGTAGTCAAAGGAGGATGGATGAGAGTCTCCGAGCGTATGGTGTCCTATCCTTCTGCGTATGACCAAAAAGGAAACAGAACAGGAAGTTGCATTTTTGGCACGAGGTCATCGGAGCTAAAAACGTCACTTTCGTCTCTCAAAGAGGCCAAGGAATCGATTCCATTTACAGAATATACGGATATTTGACCAGATTTTAAATTAAAAATTTTTTCTTCACATAAAAAAAGACGGATGATTTATTTTCTTTGATTTCCTTCAATAGCATGAATCAAAAACGAGGTGGCATCGGAGCTAAAAACGTCACTCTTCATTTCGTCTCTCAAAGAGGCCAAGGAATCGATTCCATTTACAGAATATACGGATTTGACCAGATTTTAAATTAAAAATTTTTTTTCTTCACATAAAAAAAGACGGATGATTTATTTTCTTTGATTTCCTTCAATAGCATGAATCAAAAAGGCGGGCGACCCTTGTGTATTGTGCAATGGAGTATGAACTTAAGGGTAAAGTTAGAGGGATATTACAGTTTAGAGGGTGGGTTGAATGGGAGTCCTACGCGACGGGTGAAGGGGAGGGGACCGATAGGTACAGATTGGATGCAGTGGCTCGTGAGATTGCCTACTGCACTGCTTGATGCAGTCATCAATACCAATCCTATCCCGCCCTTCGAAAACTCTTTCGGATAAATTACACCCGACCTTTTTTTTTCACCTTCTCCCCCCAGCACTGACCAACAATTTTTTAACCTTGTCATCGTAATATCGATTTTTATGCAAACATCGATAGTTTTGAACATCTTTCTTCAAAAGTTATCGTTTTACAGTTTTAAACTTTCTCTAAGAGTTGCTGTACAGACAGCCCCCCTCTCTCATCATAAAAAAACCCTACGTGGGTCAGTGCTCAAGGACTCTTACATCACATATCCTTAAGTCCTAAAAAAAATATAGTGTGCCCAAACTAGAGACCAATATACGGCGAAGCATTTAGTCATAGAAAAAAAAAGTTAAATGTAAACCCCCCTTATTTTTAGACAAGGATCGACTACATCCTAACTTTGTCTGTGCCGCCCGGCCGTCCGTCCGTATTTCTTTTCCGGAACACTTTACGGCCACAATTTTCAAACGATTTCATCAGATTTTTTCTTTAGTCGGTGAAGAAGAAACTAACGAGGGCGATTTTTGAATTTCGAAAAAATGGCGGAGATATGTCTGTTTGAAATTTAAAAAATTCGCTGCGGCCTGAACCGTTGGTACGATTTTCACCAAATTTTCACCAATTCTCATTATATTTTTTAAGAATTTTTGGTGAAAAATTATCACTTTTTTAACATTCATAATCAATTAGCAGGGAAAATTTCACTCTTCCACCCGCTACAAGAGGGACCTCCCTTGGGCAAAATCCCATTATTTCTACCTTGATACTTGAAAATTTTTTCGAAAAAAAAAAAACTTAAAAAATTTTTCAGAAAAAAAAGCGCAAATTTAAAAAAAAAAACTCGGAAAATTAAAAAAAAAAGTTAGAAAATTTTCGAAAAAAAAAAACTCGGAAATATTCCTAAAAAAAGTTGAAAAATTTTTCAAAAAAAAAAAAAAAAAAAAAAAAAAACTCGGAAAATTTTCGAAAAAAAAAAACTCGGAAAATTTTTCGAAAAAAAACTTGGAAAATTTTTCGAAAAAAATAAATACTACCCTTCGTTATATTTCCCCCTCCGTTATACTTCCCCTCCCTTATACTTCCCCTCCCTTATACTTCCCCTCCCTTATACTTCCCCTCCCTTTTACTTCCCCTTCCGTTATACTTCGCCTCCAATATACTTCCCATTCCGTTATACTTCCCCCTCCGTTATACTTCCCCTACCATATACTTCTCCTTCCTATTTGTTACTTCTCTTTAAGGAAGTTTTCGTTGGAAACTCTTCAAACTAGTACTTTAGGACAAAATGTTTTGCAGTAAAGGTGCTGGTCCACTCTAGTTGGTACATACTGTATTCCAAAATGTTTCCCTCTCCTTTGAGAAAGTTCCCTTCAGGGTGACCAACATGACCAAACTCGGTGGAGAATGTGGTTGTTTATTTTGCCCAAGATGTTCTTTTTCTGCGACAAAAAAAAAGAACCTGTGGGAATGTTTAAGATGATACTTTTGTAATCCGGCCTTTGTTACGAATTCTATTGAAGATCTTTTTCGATCAGATAGGCAATCAATCAGGGGATTTTCGAGCGGATAAGACTTCCCTCCGGCGGTTTATACAACAATCGACGCTACCTGAGCATTTCCGGCCTTTTGATTTTTGTCGTACGTAAAATGTCCAATCCGAAGACTGACCAGCTAATGAGTTTATCGGCTTGTTACAGACGGGAAAGAAGGCTTTACCATATTGATTACCACCCCCGGCGGACCGCTCTCTCCATTATATGACGGATATTAACAATGCTAGGGGGACGAGGAGACTCGGCCCTAGGCCCTCCGGACGTATGACGTATTATCGGAGTGTAATAACTCTCCCGGCTGTCATTAACGACACATATTGTACTAGGAGGACGGACAAATCGCTTATTGCTACCAAAGTCTTCTAATCAACCAGCAAAGATGACTAACGATAAAACATCTGTTAAAAACAATATTATTTCTTATTATGAGCAATGATTCACTAGATTTTCCACTGTTTCCTCGGTTTTTCGAAACCATAGCTTTGTTCCAACCGCAGTTGAAACTCCTGGAGCAAGCGCATAAGTATTTGCAGGTCAAATGTTCGTCAGAAGACTTCAGATTTTACGGACAAGCGATTTGAACACGTCTAATTTGAAATCAAAATCCTTCTGCGCACGCTCCAGGAGTTTCAAACTGTGGTTGGAACAAAGGTGATTTTTCCTTCGAATTAAAGGCTCCTAACTCTCCTTTTAAAAAGGCTTTGGGCTTTTCCTGACTCTTTTGAACGAGGAAGCCTTGATTCACTAGATTTTCGACAGTTTCCTCGGTTTTTCGACTGAGAAACAGCTTTGTTCCAACCGCAGTTTGAAACTGGTTTGAAACTCCTGGAGCAAGCGCTTAAGGATTTGCACGTGAGAAGACTTCAGATTTACGGACGAACGATTTGAACGACGTCTAATTTGAAGTTCAAATCCTTCTGCGCATGCCCCAGGAGTTTCAAACCAGTTTCAAAATGCAGTTGGAGCAAAGCTTATTTTTCCTACGATTTGTGGAATTCTAACTCCCCTTTTAAGTAGGTTTTGGGATTTTCCTGACTCTTTGAACGAGAAAGCCCTGATTCACTAGATTTTTGACAGTTTCCTCGTTTCCTCGGATTTTGGACAGAGAAAACTTTGTTCCAACCTCAGTTTGAAACTGGTTTGAAACTCTTGGAGCATGCGCATAAGGACTGGAAATTCAAATATGACGTCAGAAGACTTCAGACTTGACGGACAAACGATTTGAACGACGTCTAATTTGACGTCCAAATCCTTTCTGCGCATGCTCCAAGAGTTTCAAACTTCTTTTCACAAATTTTGGTATTTTTCTCCGCTCTTTTAGTACAGGAACTCCCCTTTTAACAAGGTTTTTGGATTTTCCTGACTATTTTAAACGAGAAAGCCATAACTCACTAAATTTTCAACAGTTCCCTCGGTTTTTCGACAAAAAAATAGCTCTGTTCCACCCGTAGTTTGCAATTGGTTTGAAACTCCTGGAGCATGCGCAGAAGGATTTGCAGGTAAAATGTGACGTCAGAAGGCTTCAGATTTGACAGATAAACGATTTGAACGACGTCTAATTTGACGTCCAAATCCTTCTCCGCATGCTCCAGGAATTTCAACCAGTTTCAAACTTATTTTGGTATTTTTCTCCGCTCTTTCTAAATATAAATCTTTTCTCTTGTGAGTAATCAGAGCCCAGGACGAGGCTTCCACCAAATTTCCATGCCCATTATAATTTCTTTTTAAAAAATTGACATTTTGCACCCTCGGTATTGAAACATTCTTATTTTTTACATTTTTTTCAAACCGACCCTTCTTTCCCATGGAAAAAAAAGAAACTTTGGCAGGCGTCTTTCAAGAATTTTCGTTCGATTGTCCTAATCCGGGAGGTGTTCCTCTACCCTCTTTTTAACCGAAACACCTTTTGTGGCCTAGAGGGGCTACATAAAAACATATAACTTTACGTCCATTTAAATATTTTTCACGCCTGTCAACCCTGAATATATAATAATTTAATTAACGACCCAACGTATTAAATTCTCATAATAATAAAAGCACTCTTTGTTTAAAATAGAAATATTTTTGCTTATTCTTTGTAGATTAAAAACAAAAACCTATGTGAAAGCCTCAAAAAAATGTTGATCCCCTGTTACCTCTAATCTTTGTAAAGATCCCCCCTTCAGATTTTTAAAATAAGAGCTTAAAGGGAATCTTTAAAGATCGGATCTTCCTTTTGAAAATGAATGGGCATGTGCGCTTTGAAAAACCTTCATACGTCGCTAATAACCGTGACTAAACTTCAAATTTTTTTTATCCCATCTTTTCTGGTTAGGATTTAATTTTACAATCGAAGCGAAAAACATGGAAAAAACTGGTCCCTGAAACCCCTCAAACTTAAAAATTGAACATTGAGGGTAATACGGTAACTTCTCTTTCAGAATGTCAATCAAGTTTTTTTAGGCTTTGTTTGTTGCCCCCCTCCCTTTTTTTGGGCTCTGTTTTATTGGATTTTGAAATTTTTTTCAGTTTTTGGAACCCAAACCCTGTTTTCCCACATAATTTTTAACTTTCTTAAAGAAGTTATTGTGATACCCTCCACGTCGGGTTTATGGGGAGGGTCTTCCAGACCCCGGAGGGTCAAATCGAATCTTTACCGACCTCAACTTTGTCTGTGGTGCCGGCCGTCCGTAGTATTTTTATCCCAAACACTTCACGGCCGATTTTCACCAAATTTTGCTTAGTCGGTGAGCAAGAAAGAAACGAGGGCGATTTTTGAATTTCGAAAAAATGGCGGAGATATGTCTGTTTGAAATTTTAAAAAATTCGCTGCGGCCGAACCGTTAGTCCGATTTTCACCAAATTTTCACCAATTACTCCTTATTTTTTACGAATTTTTGGTGTAAAAAATTGTTACTTTTTTAAGTAGGGAGAAATTTCATACTTCCACCCGTTACGAGAGGCACATCCGAAGGCCAAAGAGCCCATTATTTCTACCTTGACAGTTCGAAAATTTTTCAAAAAATAAGAACTTAACAAATTTTTAAAAGATAACCCGGAAAGGTTTTCCAAAAAAAAAAGTTGGAAAATTTTTCGGAAAATAGAACTTAGAAAATTTTTCAGAAAAAAAACGGAAAAAAAAAAGGGAACCCAGAAAATTTGTCCAAAAAAAGTTGGAAAATTTTCCCCTCCGTTATATCCGTTATACTACCCCTCCTTTATACTTCCCCTCATTAATACTTCCCCCTCCTATATTGTTCCTTCTCTTTAAGGAAGTTTTCGTTGGAAGCTCTTCAAACTAGTTTTTTCCTCGACATTTTGCTCAAAAAAACTAATTTCACACCATCTTTTGGGGCTTATTTCTTCCACTTTTGTCCATGAGAACCCTCCTGTAGTTGATTACTTGGAACTTTCCACGGTTTTTTCAATAATAAATCCATGAATTTTGGGCTTTTCTATCCCTTTTGGCAAAGAACTTCGCTTTTTAGCGCTTTTGACCGAGAAAATTTCTTTTTAACCCAAGTTTTGGACGTTTTCCTAGGTTTTTCGACCGAAAAACCCCTTTTTTTTATCCTTAACTCTCTTTTGTCAGATTTTAGGAATTTTCCTCTATGGAGAGGAAAACTGCTTTGAAACTCCTGGAGCATGCGCATAAGGATTTGCACGTGAGAAGACTTCAGATTTGACGGACAAACGATTTGAACGTCGTCTAATTTGAAGTCCAAATCCTTCTGCGCATGCTCCAGGAGTTTCAAACTGCTGTTGGAACAAAGCCCTAATTCACTAGATTTTTTTTTTCGACCCAGAAACCGGATTTTTGAAAACATCATTTTTCGACAGATTTACCCCTTTTGACAGATGACCCTCACTCGATAACCAGGGGGTATTACAATGATTTCTCTTTGAGCGAAATGTCGGAGGGATGATTTTAGGAAAACAAGTTGTTTTTGAGGCAATGAAAAGGAAGGTTTCACGGACATTTCGCCCGAGGATCCTCTCGTTGTAAGGTGATCTCTTACAGTCCATTTAAAAGGCGGTCCTACGGACTAGATTTCAAAGAGACATCATGTGGAAAACGAGGCATTGAACGAATCGTTTCTACCCCTGCCCATTTCCGGCAATTAAACCCGCTTTAAACCGCCCGTATTGAAATGATACTTCAAAAAAGAAAAACAGAAATAGAAATACAAGAATAGGCCCTTTTATTTCGCACAAAAGATATTCTCTTACTTAAAATCGGAGACTTCTTTCACGATAAGGTTGGCCACTTTAGACAATAATATTGGACCGAAAAGGGAGCGAATGGGCAATGAAACGGTGGCTACCTTAAATTGGCTTCTTTCACTCCCTTTTTCTCAAAACGAGATTGACCAAATAGAGGGCTTTTGTCGAGACACTAAAGATAAACAAGAAAGATACGAATTTTCGGCTGGACATTCGGCCTTATTTTAAAAATATGTTAAAAATTGAATTTTAGGCCACAAAAACAAGCAGGAGATACAGTTAAAAGGGGTAAATCTGTCGAAAAAACCAATGATGTTTTCAAAAATCCGGTTTCTGGGTCGAAAAACCGTGGAAACTTTCAAAATCTAGTGAATTAGGGGTTTGTTCGAAGAGCATGCGCAGAAGGATTTGGACGTCAAATTAGACGTCGTTCTAATCGTTTGTCCGTCAAATCTGAAGTCTTCTCACGTGCAAATCCTTGTGCGCATGCTCCAGGATTTTTAAACCAGTTTCAGACTGCAGTTGGAACAAAGCTATTGTTTCTCTGTCGAAAAAAACCGTGGAAACGGTCGAAAATCTAGTGCATTAGCGCTTTCTACTTTAAATTAGTCTGGAAAATCCAAAAATCCATGTTATTTAGATCAAAGAATTTGATGGTGTAGTTTAAAATGTGTTTGGATATACAGGGTGCCTGTGAATTCCTAAACATTTGTTAATTCGTGAAAATCCTTTAAAGACGGGGGCACACAACTCATCCGAAAGTATTCTCATCCGAATGTCAACTCATCCGAAAAATAATAGAAATAGAAAAATATAACAGACAACTCATCCGACTGTCAACTCATCCGAAAAGGGGCGTGGCCGTTTCGGATGAGTTGACAGTCGGATGAGAATACTTTCGGATGAGTTGTCTGTTTATATTTTTTTTAAATATTATACTTTAATAAAATAGAAAACAGTGAATACAACTCATCCGAAAGTATTCTCATCCGAATGTCAACTCATCCGAAAATTAACGTACAAAAATTGCTGCGTCGTAGAAATGAGGCAGCGTTCGACCCCCGCAAGTCACGGTCGGTTTGTTTGTTTATTTTTGCGAGGATCAGCTCGTTTTGTGACACAAGGGGGTTAATTTTTTTTCCTCTCGCGAGGAAGTGCTCGTTTTATGGCAAAAGGGGGTTAATTTTTTTCCTCTCGCGAGGATGTGCTCGTTGTATGACAAAAGGGGGTTAATTTTTTTTCTCGCGAGGATCAGCTCGTTTTATGACACAAGGGGGTTGATTTTTTTCCTCTCGCGAGGATTTGCTCACCCTGTAGGGCGAGGATCAGCTCGTTTTGGACACAAGGGGGTTAATTTTTTTCCTCTCGCGAGGATGTGCTCGTTTTATGGCAAAAGGGGGTTAATTTTTTTCCTCTCGCGAGGATGTGCTCGTTTTATGGCAAAAGGGGTTAATTTTTTTCCTCTCGCGAGGATGTGCTCGTTTTATGACAAAAGGGGTTAATTTTTTTTTTCTCGCGAGGATCAGCTCGTTTTATGACACAAGGGGGTTGATTTTTTTCCTCTCGCGAGGATTTGCTCACCCTGTAGGGCGAGGATCAGCTCGTTTTGGACACAAGGGGGTTAATTTTTTTCCTCTCGCGAGGATGTGCTCGTTTTATGGCAAAAGGGGGTTAATTTTTTTCCTCTCGCGAGGATGTGCTCGTTTTATGGCAAAAGGGGGTTAATTTTTTTCCTCTCGCGAGGATGTGCTCGTTTTATGACAAAAGGGGTTAATTTTTTTTTCTCGCGAGGATCAGCTCGTTTTATGACACAAGGGGTTGATTTTTTTCCTCTCGCGAGGATTTGCTCACCCTGTAGGCTGCCCTGGGATGGATAATGAGCTCGGTACGCCCAAAAAGGAGTTTAAAACTTGCTGGGGTGGAACGCTGCCTCATTTCTACGACGCAGCAATTTTTGTACGTTAGTTTTCGGATGAGTTGACATTCGGATGAGAATACTTTCGGATGAGTTGTATTCACTGTTTTCTATTTTATTAAAGTATAATACAGTAGACGCCGCTTAATGTGATCGCCTTGGGCCAAACACTAAATGATAACATTAAACGACTGATAATAATAAGCGAAGATGGCGAGGATAGGGTTAAACACGTAAAATTCTATGTACTTTTTAAGGATCTCCAATTTCTCCGGAAGACTGATGATCTTTAGGCTTTTTAGCATTCGTTTTCAAAAAATAAAAACAAACAAAAAATTAGAAGAAAATAAGAAGCTTAGAAAATCAACTTTATGAAGGGGGGTTTGCTTACATTTTGAAACGATCGAAAATAAATCATCACCTGTCATACATTTCAGCTAAAAATACCCCCTCGTAATTATTTTTTTCGCTTATGTTTTCAACTTTATTTTTCTTTGACATGATTACTCTCTTTCTCAACCTTTTTTATTTACATAATTTTTTTTTCTTTTCAAGATTTGGTGATCACATAAAGCGAATTTTTGATCACAATAAACGGAAAAATTATAATGCAAAAGAATAGATTGGTCCCGTTCCAGGCCATTTTGATCACACTATCCGGTTGATAACATTAACCGTGATCACATTAAGCGGCGACTACTGTATTTAAAAAAATATAAACAGACAACTCATCCGAAAGTATTCTCGTCCGACTGTCAACTCATCCGAAACGGCCACGCCCCTTTTTCGGATGAGTTGATAGTCGGATGAGTTGTCTGTTTATATTTTTTCTATTTCTATTATTTTCGGATGAGTTGACATTCGGATGAGAATACTTTCGGATGAGTTGTAGGCACCCTTTAAAGACTAGTAAAATGGAAATTTTTAAACATTTGTTAATTCAATAATACTTTTAAATATTTTGTGAATTGATGGAAATTCTTAAATATGTATTTGTGAATTGATGGAAATTCTTAAATATGTATTTGTGAATTGATGGAAATTCTTAAATATGTATTTGTGAATTGATGGAAATTCTTAATATATGTGAATTGATGGAAATTCTTAAATATGTATTTGTGAATTGATGGAAATTCTTAAATATGTATTTGTGAATTGATGGAAATTCTTAAATATGTATTTGTGAATTGATGGAAATTCTTAAATATGTATTTGTGAATTGATGGAAATTCTTAAATAATAGTCGATTTATGGATCAAGCATTTTACGAAAAAAATGTTTTAATATAAAGTTCTCTAAAAATGAATATGAATGCGCTCATGTTTGTGTTTTATTTTATTTCCAGACCATTTGACGACCGTTTTTTTGGCGAGAAAAGTGTGAGAAATTTTATTTTGAATGGATAAATGTTTAGAAAGCCAGAAGGTTCGGGAGGAGAAAAAAAAATTCCGATTCATCCGTAAAAGTTTGTGAAAGATGCGGAAAAGTCGACTTTTTGTTCCAATTCTGGTGAGTACAAAAGTGTTTAGGTTTATAGAAAACCGCCGTGGACATTAAGAGACATCCGTAGGATTTATGGTGTTTGTTGATGTCTCAATAGCCCGCGCCCTTTTTACCTGTTCTACCTAGAATTCGGCACTTTGACCACCCTATGAAATATTACTTGTACGATCCTCCCTCCACGACTACCGGCAATACCTGATCCCTTTTTTTCCCCTCCCGCATCTGTCAAACTTGAAATATTTTCTGAAAAAAACGCGAGTCTAAAATGTCAATCGAATTATTGAAACTTTTTTCCTCCTTGAATAAAAAGTGATCGCCAGCGTTTACACGCTCGCCCTCTGTTTAATTTAAAAAGCGAACTCGACGTACACACGCACAAAAAAGGAATCGATAATTTAGTGATTTTTTAAAGCAAACATATGCTCCCTTTTACGGATCGGAGGAAATTAAATTTTTGCGTGACCCCTTTGCAAAAAGCTTATATTTATAGTTCATTCGGTTTAACCTGAAACACCTCCGTTTATAACTGACGATTTTTTAATTTCAAAAAATATTTAAAAGTATCATAAATTAACAAACGTTTAAAAATTTCCAGATTACTGGTCTTGAAAGGATTTTTTCGAATTTACAAATATTTAGGAATTTACAAATATCTAAGAATTTCCGTGAATTCCCAAATATGTAAGAATTTCTATGAATTCACAAAATATTTAAAAGTAGCATTGAGTTAACTAATGTTTAAAAATTTCCATAAATCCAGTCTTTAAGGATTTTAATGAAATCACAATTATTTAGGATTTTACAAATTTTTAAGAATTTCCATGAATCCCAAATATGTAAGAATTTCCACGAATTCACAATATTTTTAAAAGTATCATTGAATTAACAAATGTTTAAAAATTTCTATTTTACTTGTCTTTAAAGGATTTTCTTGAATTTATAAATATTTAGTTTGAAGAGCTTCCAACGAAAACTTCCTTAAAGAGAAGTCAAAATATGGGAGGGGGAAATATAAGGGATGGGAAGGATAAAGGAGGGGAAGTATAAGGGGGGAGTGTAACGGAGGGGAAGTATAAAGGAGGGGAAGTATAAAGGAGGGGAAGTATAACGGAGGGTGAAGCATTTTTTTTTCGAAAAATTTTCCAAGTTTTCCTTTTTAAATTAGCATTTTTTTTTTAATTTTTTAAGTTTTTTTTTTCGAAAATTATCGTAGAAATAATGGGATTTTTGCCCAAGGGAGGTCCCTCGCGTAACGGGTGGAAGTATGAAATTTCTCCTTACTAAAATGAAAATTAATGTAAAAAAATTATAATTCTTTTTCACCGAAAATTCATTAAAAATATAAATTGGTGAAAATTTGGAGAAAATCCTCCTTTATACTTCCCTTCCCTTATACTTCCCCCTCCTATATTTTTACTTCTCTTTAAGGAAGTTTTCGTTAGAAGCTCTTCAAACTAGTGCTTTCCCCCTCGCTTGATTGATCTCACGGTCACCAACGACCGAGTCAAAAGACCATGACCACTGACCCACGGAGGTACGAAAAAGGGGAGAAAAAAATCCTAACTAGTTTTTAACTCCCGGCGCATGCGCAGAACGATTTGGCCGCCAAATATGACGCCTAATTTGAAGGCAAATCAGGTTTCAAACTCCTGTCGCATGCGCAGAACGATTTGGCCGTCAAATTTGTCTCCTGATTTGACGGCAAATCATGTTCCAAACTCCTGACGCATGCGTAGAACGATTTGGCCATCAAATACGACACCTGATTTGACGGAAAATCAGTTTTCAAACTTGTTTCAAGCTTCTGACGCACGCGCAGGACGAATTTGCCGTCAAATGTTGTCAACTTTGAGACCCAATTTTGTTAGAACAAAGCATTTTTTTCAATATCTAATATTTTTCCTGCAAAAATATTAATTTGATCAATAAAAAAAATTTGTGAAATATTCTCAGAAGTCAGAACAAAGAGAATAACACCTGATCAAACATTTTTTAGAACGATGACTCATCGTATATTAATAATCTGCGAAACAAATTTGTTTATTGAGTATGAAAATGAGTTGTTGATAAGGTGAGGGAGGAGATAAGAGTCTGCGTATAAAAGGGAACAATCGTTCAGTCAGAATATGATATAAAAATGTACAAAGTCGGTATCAGTCTTTCCGCCGGGCTTTTTCTAGCTTTGGCTTTGAATATTTGCGCACCTCAACCTGCTTTGGCAGTTTCCTGCGGGAACAACAGAAGTCACAATGCGTACTTTGGACAGAGGAAACCTGGAGACCAGTAAGTTTTTTTGTGCTCAAAATTACCCCAGGCGATAGCTAATGGCATGGGCAATACAGCAAAATCCTTCACCCTTTTTCTCAAAGACCGAATTTTCCAGATTGCTCTTTATGGACCATCCGAAAATGGAATATAAACTTTTAAGAGTGGTCACTTACGATATAAATTTCCCGGGAGCTACTGACCCGAGGGGTGAAATCACGTATATAGAAGTGGAAGATCAGTACACGGACAAAACCGGAGGCTGCGCCCAACTTCAAAGCGGCGGCGTCGGCTCAAACTTCGTCAAACTTCATCTAAAATCTCAGAGAAATTACGGACTCGATTTCAAAGTCAGAATATTCGGAAAACGATATTAATTTTTAAGGACATGTGATCTTTTTCAATAAATATTTTTAAATAAACTTCTTTATTAATTTAAATAATTCATAGTTAAACAAGGTGAGATGATGAATAAAAAAACGACATTCTACGACTGGTTTCGACGCTATACGCCTCTTCAGGTGGATTTTTTCCCCAACTTTTTTTAAATCAAATTTTAATTTTTTAATTAATTTTTTATTGCAAAACAATTAAAAATCCGATATTCCACGACCGGTTTCGGCGCGATAAGCCTCTTCAGGTGGATTTTTCCCCAACTTTTTTTTTTATCGAAATTTAATTTTTTAATAAATTTTTTATCAAATTTTAATTTTTTTAATTAATTTTTTATTGCAAAACAATTATAAATCCGATATTCCACGACCGGTTTCGGCGCGTTAAGCCTCTTCAGGTGGATTTTCCCCCCAACTTTTTTTAAATCATTTTTTAATTAATTTTTTATTGCAAACTAATTAAAAAACCGATATTCCAAGACCGGTTTCGGCGCAATACGCCTCTTCAGGTGGATTTTTCCCCAACTTTTTTTTATCGAATTTTAATTTTTTAATACCTACATTTTTTATTGCAAAAAAATTAAAAAACCGATATTCCAAGACCGGTTTCGGCGCAATACGCCTCTTCAGGTGGATTTTCCCTCAACTTTTTTTTTTATCGAATTTTAATTTTTTTAATACATTTTTTATTGCAAAGCAATTAAAAATCCGATATTCCAAGACCGGTTTCGGCGCAATACGCCTCTTCAGGTGGATTTTCCCCGACTTTTTTTATCGAATTTTAATTTTTTAATACATTTTTTATTGCAAAAAAATTAAAAAACCGATATTCCAAGACCGGTTTCGGCGCAATACGCCTCTTCAGGTGGATTTTTCCCCAACTTTTTTTTTATCGAATTTTAATTTTTTAATACCTACATTTTTTATTGCAAAAAATTAAAAAACCGATATTCCAAGACCGGTTTCGGCGCAATACGCCTCTTCAGGTGGATTTTCCCTCAACTTTTTTTTATCGAATTTTAATTTTTTAATACATTTTTTATTGCAAAGCAATTAAAAATCCGATATTCCAAGGCCGGTTTCGGCGCAATACGCCTCTTCAGGTGGATTTTCCCCGACTTTTTTTTATCGAATTTTAATTTTTTAATACATTTTTTATTGCAAAAAAATTAAAAACCGATATTCCAAGACCGGTTTCGGCGCAATACGCCTCTTCAGGTGGATTTTTCCCCAACTTTATTTTATCGAATTTTAATTTTTTATAAATTTTTGATTGCAAAAAAATCGCTTAAATATTTTAATTTCTTGAGAAAAAGTTGTTGTAATACCCTCGATTGACGGTTTTCAGTAAGGGGACAAAATTTACCCTACCTGGACCTGCTCTAGAGCAGAATCAATAAAAAATGTGCATGGAGGGTAATACAATAACTCCCCTTTGAGAAACGAAGTAGGCGCATGCGCCAAACCTAATTAACAGGCAGGACGGCCGGCCGGAACCACTGACAAAGTTGAGATCGGAAAAGACCCCAAAAACCCGACGTGGAGGGTAAAACAATAACTTCTTTAAGGAAGTTAAAAATCGAAAAAAGTGCCTAAAATCTTAAAATCCAGAAGAAAAAGGGCAACAAAAAAAAGAGTTATCCCACTTCTGATATCGAATAATTTCTGTATAATCCCACTTCTGATGTGTAATCCCACTTCTGATGTAGGACGATGTGTAATCCCACTTCTGATATCAAAGGTTACAACCGAACTAATAAAACATAAATCAATAAAAATTTCATTTTAATTTTTTTTCATTACATAATTTTTTCACAAAAAATTAATAACTACAATTAAATTTCTCTTTATTTACAAATTTATAAATTATTTTTGTTTAATTATGTACAAGGAAAAGTCTTTATGAGGACTTTATTATTTACATAAATAATCTAATTTTTTTAAAATTCTTTGGTTTTTTATATATTTTTTATATTTACATGAAATAAATAATGATCACATAGGCGGTAGGATTGGTCGTCTTTTAAATTTTAGAAAAACGAGTTTGCTAATAAGGCCTCCAGACTTGAGCCTTGCTGTTACTCGGTTTTGTCTTTGCGGTGATTTTTCCGGTTTCCTGGTTTTCTTTTTTGGGCGATTTGGGTGGCGAACGTGGCGGGGGCGAGGAGGCCGGAGCCGAGGGCGGCTTGAACGCCGATCCCTGCTGCGGCGCCAACGGAAACGGATGGAGAAGAGGGTGAAGAGGCAAAGTCGTCAAACTGGGCGGTATCACTAAATCCGACACTGCCAAACTTGGAGGACTACTGCTACCTGGAAAAAAAAATTCTTTTTTAACAAAAATGTAAACATTCTTGATGTTTTTTAAAAGAAGCCATTGATGAAAAATCTTGTCTTCAGGCGTGAGAGGTCTTAAGATTAAGTTTTGACATGAGGTCAGGTTGATTTCTTTGATTTTTTTGCGCTTAAAAAAAGGTCCTAATCCAGCAGATGTTCGAAATTCTCTATAGATCAGGTAAGGGTGGAATGAGGGGGTGTAAACAGGGAAGGAGGTTTGGCTTTCAAGAACTTCCCTAATCGGCTCAGCTGCTACTTAGAGATCTCCCTCTTTATAATCTACCCGACGTATTCTCCCCACTCTCGCCTTTATTATGAGGGAGATCCCTCAGCCACAGGTTACATCAAACCCATCCGACACTTCCTCATTTATTGTCTCTCAAGTTACACAAAGTGTCTTAAATTACTTCCCCCCTTTTGTCAAACCATTACGACGTACTTGGGAAAACGGGAAATACCCTCCTCTTCTACATCATTTCAATAATTGCTTCTATATTAACTTTTTAAAACGACTACAAAGGGCTTTAGAAAATTCCTTTTTTATAAGCCTTATCAATTATTTAAGGTTGCAGGGCGCCTGATTTTAAGGAGTAGACGCTTAAAACTTCCAAAAATTAGGTTTATCGGTAAATATAAGCGGGGAAAACTCCCTTAAACGTGTATTTTGGGCCAAGAAACCGAAAAAATGTGTTTAAAAAGGACTTTTCTCGGCCGAAAGGGGGAAGTATAACAGAGGGGGAAGCATAAAGTATAACGAAGGGAGGGAAGTATAAAGGAGGGGGAAGTTTTTTTCAAACACAGTAGAAAACGTGTTTTTTGGCAAAGAAACCGAAAAACTCTGTTTAAAAAGGACTTTCGGCCAAGAAGAACTGAAAGGATGTTTTTGGCAAAATGAGCGAGGAAAACTGGAAAAAATTATTGTAAATGTAGGTTTCTGGGTAAAAATAAAATAATATAAACTCGACAAAAATAGGGGATTTTTGAAATATCGACAAAGAGGTTCAAACATACAGAGGAAAAAAAAAAAAAAAAAAAAAAAAAAAAAAAAAAAAAAAAAACTTGAAAAACTTGAAAAATATGATAAAAATAAGGGTTTTTTGGAACATCGACAAAGAGATGACTTTTCGGCCAAACGTGTAAAAGTACTTGTTTGAAGAGATTTCAACGAAAACTTCCTTAAAGAGAAGTAATAATATAGGTGGGGGAAGTATAACGGAGGGGACGTACAACGGAAGGGGAAGTATAACAGAGGGGGAAGTATAAGTCAGGGGAAGTATAACAGTTTACCCTACGGGGTCTGGAAGACCCCAAAAACCCGACGTGGAGGGTATCACAATAACTTCTTTAAGGAAGTTAAAAAGAAAATATATTTTTCGATCAAATGTGCAATACAAAATTTTTGAAAAATTCGGTATAAATAAAGTTACTTTTTTAGAATATCAACAAAGAGATTTTTCGGCCAAACGTTCCAAAAAAAAAAAAAAATAAATAAATTTAGGTTTTAAAAAAGGTTGACTTTTCGGACGTATTCGTATGAATTTCGGATGAATACGTCCGAAAAGTCAACCTTTTTTAAAACCTACAATACAACAAGCGGACGACCAAAAAAGAAATCATAAATAAATTTTAAAAAGTTAAAAATCGATAAAATAGGTTTTAACTTCCTTAAAGGAGTTATTGTGATACCCTTGACGCGCGACGTCGGGTTTTTGTGGTCTACACACCCCGGAGGGTCAAATCAGATGTTTACCGATCTCAACTTTGTCTTTGGTGTCAGCCGTCCGTCCGGCCGTAGGATAAGACTTCCCCCTCCTTTATACTACCCCCTCCATTATACTTCCCACTCCTTTAAACTTTCCCCTCCTTTATACTATTCCCTCCTTTATACTTCCCATCCTTTATACTTCTCCTTCCTTTATACTTCCCCCTCCTTTATTTCCTTAAGTTTTAGCTGGAAGATCTTCAAACTAGTTTTTTTTTTCGGAATATTGACAAAAAGGTTATTCCGAGTTTATTCTTCGGCTATACGTGCAGAAGAAAAAAATCTAAAATCTCCGGTACTTTAAAAAATGGGATTTCTTTTTATGTACTTCCCCCTCCTTTATACTACTTCTTCCTTTATACTCCCCCTCCTTCATACTTCCCCCTCCTATATTTTTAATACTCTTTAAGGTAGTTTTCGTTGAATGCTCTTCAAACTCGTGTTTTTTTCTTTTTTTTTTTCGGAATATCGACAAAAAGGTTATTTTTCGAGTTTATTTTTCGGCTATACGTGCGGAAGAAAAAAAAGGTTAGAATCTCCGGTATTTAAAGAGCGGAATTTCTTTATACTTCCTCCTCCTTTATACTACTCCTTCTTTTATACTCCCCTCCTTTCCTGGAATCCAGGACTCCCCGATCCTGGAAATCCGAAATCCAAAATCCTCGAAAATTTTGTGGCCTAATTAAAATCCCCTTGATCGTTGGGGTGGGGGGTGGGGGTCCCCTGTCAAAAGCTAAGGAGAATTTCGCCAAATCTGTTAAACATATGTTTTCACGGTTGATCAAAACATAAAAAGTTTGAAAAACCTGTTTTTTTGTTTTTTTTTTTCTGTAGTAGAGGTCGAAAGGAAATTTTCGCTTGGAGCAGTCACGCAGAGTGGCGGTGAATAGCTCAAAAATTTTAATCTTTCTAATCTCGATAAATTCTACTTCAAAATTGAGCAAATGGGGTCTCGTTTGGTTTTTGGCAGTTACAATACTCCTTTTGAGGAATTTAAATGATGTCGAGAAAGTATTTTTAAGTCTGGATTCCTCCGGTTTTGAAAATCAGTATCGGTTATACTCCCCCATGTGGTTTAAATTTGTAAGGGGTGAGGGTTGAACTGGGAAAATTACCGAGTGTGCCTTAGTTTGGAGTCGTTTGCGTATGAAGGGGGTCCGGGGAGTATGATTCAAATCAGAGGCTGCACCGAAGATAAGGGTATTGATCATCGGAGTTCTCTATGACTCACATGATGGCCTCCCTATTATTCTAACCCCTCGGCTTACCAATAGTGCCCACTAGACCAGCTCCGACTTCCATTATTATTATTTAGATGAGGGCGTGTGACCAATTCCAGATAAGGGATTACGAGGGAGCCCTTTTTTAATAAGACTTCTTTTTTTTCAAACTCGAGGATCCAAAATTTTACAGCAAAGAAAGTGCTTTCTCGAGTTCTATACCTGAGAGGACACTGGTCTTTCCACAGGCCTTCAACTCCCATAAATCTTGACGGAAAGTTACTTTGTTGCCTTCTAGCGCTCTTAAATATAATGCTTTTTTGAATATGAAAATTGATTTCTTCATATTATGGGAGAGTGCGGCTATGATGCCCTTTTTAACTTTCTTAAAAGAAGTTATTGTGATACCCTCGCCGTTGGGGAAGGGTCTTCCAGATAGTTTCAGGAAAATTTGCCCTTACCGTATACGACTGACAAAATGGGAAAGGTCTTCTCGTCTTTATAACCCAGTTTCAGGGAGTCGTTCCGACTCAGTTAGTTCACAATGTTCTCACTAGAGCATGAATCGAAACATGGTTTTTTCTGATAGAAATTACCTCCCAAAACGTTCCCGCCAATTTTCACTTAGCGTATAAAGTTTCCTTGGTAGTTTTTTAATTTTAACTTCCTAAATCCTTCCAAAAAGTACGGAATCAATTTCCTTCTTCGATTTTAGCCATTCTGTTGAGACACTAGATGATTTCCGAACCCGAAACTAAACAAGATAACGAAATAACCTTCGTAAAATATAACCTTACTTTTACTCGGAGTCGGGAAGTGAGTCGTTTACGTATACCACTCAGCTGAGTCGTATAACGACCGATGAAACCGATCTCAACTTTGTCTATGGTTCCGGCCGGCCGTAGCATTTTTCCGGAACACTTCACGGCCACTGTTTTCAACAGATTTTCGCCAAATTTTCCTCGGTGAACAAGAAAAAAACGAGGGCGATTTTTGAATTTCGAAAAAATGACGGAGATGTCTCTGAAATTTAAAAAAATTCGCTGCGGCCGAACCGTTGGTCCGATTTTTACCAAATTTTCACCAAATACTCCTCATATTTTTAACGAATTTGAGGAGTAATAAATTTTTTTAAGTAGGGAGAAATTTGATACTTCCACCCTTTGCGGGAGAGGCATCCCAAGGGAAGAAATCCCATTATTTCTACCTCGATCCTTAGAAAATTTTTTGGAAAAAACCGATTTTTACCAAATTTCCACCAAATACTCCTCATATTTTTTACGAATTTTTGGAGTAATAAATATTTTTTTTTAGTAGGGAGAAATTTGATACTTCCACCCTTTGCGAGAGAGGCATCCCAAGGGCAGAAATTCCATTATTCTACCTTGATCCTTAGAAAAAATTTTGGAAAAAATAGGTTAGAAAATTTTTGGAAAAAAAACCTTAAATTTTTCAAAAAAAAAAAATTTTTTTTTGACGAAAAAAATTGAAAAAATAACTGAAAATTTGTTTAAATAAGGAATTCGTCAAAATGCTTGACATTATTCTTTTCCTCCTTTTGTACTTCCCCATCCTTATACTTCCCCTTCCGAAACTTCTCCGTTATACTTCCCCCTCCGTTGTACTTCCCCCTCCTATATTGTTACTTCTCTTTAAGGAAGTTTTCGTCGGAAGATCTTCATACTAGTACTTTCAGTTTTCCATCCGGAAAATGGAAAACTTGCTCCATAAATTAAAAATTCAAAAATGTCTCCTAATACGCCTAATCTAGACTTTTCAGTTTTCAAAATAACTTATTAAAAATTGGAGTACAAAAATTTAAAAAAAGCTTACCTTTTGGGGGAGATGGCAAAGGCGGAGGACCTGTCGAAGGATGAGGAGGAAGTTTACACAAATCTAACGGCGGACGTCTTAAGTAGTCGGAGGTCCAATAATTGCTTAAATAAGCAGCGTCAAGCCAATGAGGTGGAAGAAGTGAAAATCCTCCAAAGCTGACACCACCTTGAGCACCCATATAATGGAAATCTGAAAAAGAAAGAATCTTTTTTTATTTTGACCTGAGGAAACCTTGAAAAGTCCCACAAACCTAAATAAAGTAATAAAAAGAAAGGGATTTTCGATGGGAATTTTGAAAAGGGGTTAGGGGTCCGGGAAAGGGCGGAGAAGCGGGGACGGTTGCTCTTTTGTGAGCGGATAGGGGGGAAAACTTTTGTCTGCAGATTTAAAGAGGACAAAAGCCCCTGAGGGGTGGGGAGGACCTACACGGAGAGGACGTGGTCTCTAATACTACCGCTGAATTACCCGCCAGCTGCTACACTAAAATAATCCCTCATATAACCTCCCACTAGCAGCAAACCCAAAGTCAAAGAAACGCAAAAATCTCGGGAGGCTGCAGAAAAAAAGGTTGTTTGTGCGTAGGAAAGGGGTAAACCTCAAAACCATTCCAAAAGTTATTATGAAAGCAATAAAATGTGCGGTATTCAAATTAGGGCGTGGTTTTATCCGTTGCAAAGAGTGAAGTAGGCCTCATTTGCATTCTACATGAGTGATTTTCCTTTGTAGTCCACTCCCCGGAAGGTAGGGGCGGAGGGAAAAACAACGAAAAAACAAGCGAACCCCACACTTTCGCACATAAAAAAACGTTTCAAATATTTGTTCCAATTTTCGGGAATGAGAGATTAAAAAAAAATTGATTTACTCGGGCGCCGGGACCAATTTTGTTTAGGCTAAAATTACTCGCGGGAGTGTGTTCACCCTGCGTAAACTGCATTTTCAAACAAGCAAATAAGTCGGGGATGACGGACAACAAACGTCAGGGCCCAACCCAAAGCTATTCATACAACGGTCAACCTAAAAATTCAGAAACAGCAACTTCCGACGTATTTCAGCAATTTTAAAGTCCCCCCCTTTTGCTCTAACTAAATCCTCAGTGGTCAAATGCAGAAGAGTCCGATTATATTCATATAGACAGGTCTACGAAAAAGGGAAATTTTTTATCCAACATAGTTATGAGATCAACCAACAGGTCGCCTTCACATCGCAAAAAGTGGGCAAGTTAAAAAATTATTTTAATCAACCGTTTAGCATCCGTTAAAGGCTTTATATCTCCATAGCCAATAAACCATGGTTAATTCTTAAGATGTTTAGACAGACATATCCCCGAAATTTTTGCGAATTTCTAAAAAAGCTCTTGTCAATTTTGTTACTCCAGAATTTGCGACGGCCGGCCGGCACTACAGACAACCTAATGATCGGCAAAGATCACTAATCAGTTTACCTCTACAGGGTCTGGAAGACCCTTTTCCAGAAAAAAGTGTCACAAAAGTGGGCAAGTTAAAAATTATTTTAATCATCCGTTAAGCATCCGTTAAAGGCATTATATCACCATCCAAAGCCAATAATCCATGGTTAATTCTTAGGATGTTAAAATGTTTAAACAGATATCCCCGAAATTTTTGTGAATTTCTAAAAATGCTCTTGTCAATTTTTAAGTAGCTACAAAAGGAAGATCTTGTAAAAATAGGATGAAAACTGTGGCCGTTGCGACGGACGGACGGACGGCACTACAGACAACCTCATGATCGGCAAAGATCACAAATCGGTATTCCTCTATGGGGTCTGGAAGACTCCCAAATACTGGGTGTCACAAAAGTGGGCAAGTTAAAAAATTATTTTAATCAACCGTTAAGCATTGGTTAATGGCAAAAGTGGTGCCTAAGTCTTCCAAAATTTTGGAATAAGCTGGAAAAATGCGTTTTAAATTTTTTTCTCAGATATTTAAACAGGGATTAACTTTTCATAAGGTTATAAGCTGCTTTTAAGCGTGGGAAGTTAAAAATAAATTTAAACAACGGTTACCGCTTGACGGCGTCCGTTATAAGCTTTATTTCTTATAGAAATATTCGATTTTCTTCGGGATCTGGAGGACCCTTTTCCAGATACTGGGTGTCACAAAAGTGGGCAAGTAAAAACATTATTTTAATCAACCGTTAAGCATCGGTTAAAGGCAAAAGTGGTGCCTAAGTCTTCCAAAATTTTGGAATAAGCTGGAAAAATGCGTTTTAAATATTTTTTTCTCAGATATTTAAACAGGGATTAACTTTTCATAAGCTTATAAGCTGCTTTTAAGCATGGGAAGTTAAAAAAAAATTTAAACAACGGTTACCGCTCGACGGCGTCCGTTAAAAGCTTTATTTTTTATAGAAATATTCGATTTTCTTCGGGATCTGGAGGACCCTTTTCCAGATACTGGGTGTCACAAAAGTGGGCAAGTTAAAACATTTAATCAACCGTTAAGCATTGGTTAAAGGCAAAAGTGGTGCCTAAGTCTTCGAAAATTTTGGAATAATCAGGAAAAATGCGTTTTAAATTTTTTTTTCTCAGATATTTAAACAGGGATTAACTTTTCATAAGCTTATAAGCTGCTTTTAAGCGTGGGAAGTGAAAAAAAATTTAAACAACGGTTACCGCTTGACGGCGTCAGTTAAAAGCTTTATTTGTTCCATTTCCTCCGGGATCTGAAGACCCTTCACCAAAAACCCGATGTGGAGGACAATAACTTGTGAAAAAGGCATTATTTTACGTCTTGAGATTTTTAATGTCCCCGTTTTAAGAAATTATTTAAGGGGGAATTTGAGGATGAGGAGTTTAAAAATTGATTTAAACAACGGTTTACCATCCGTTAAAGGCATTATTTATAGCTAATGATTCCCGGTTAATTTACGTTAGTTTGAAATAGCTTTTGGGGTGGAGAAACACAGATGGGTTTTGGCTCGGACGATCTAAACCATTGAGAATAATCGAATTGGTATCTTTTTCATGTGAGGGACGTAAAAAGCGTTAAATAAACATGTTTATTTTAAAGAGGAGAAAGAAGGAAAAAAGTGTCGAAATTTGAACTTGGGCCAAAATGCCGATAATTATGTTAAAACGTTGATTCTTACTTGACTTTGATCTCGGCTCCCTCGGCCCGTCGACGGTGACTTTAATGGCTTTTGTGTAGCTCGCGATTTGATGCGGGCTCGATCCGATGACGATCGTGAGAGAGAAACTTTTACCTAGAAGACGACAAAATGTTTTTAAAAACGGAGATAAAAGGGGTTTTATTTTGGGAAGGGTGTAAATCGTTTTAGTTAAATGGAAGCCGACAGTAATGAATTAGTCGAAGCGAAAATCTATATTGGGGAACATTCTTGTGAGGAATTCCGATAGTCCATCGTTGAACTCACCTCTTCCGCTTCTTCCGACGAACCTGAGGTCGTTGAATTTGGCGACTTGGTTCTTCATGACGGCGGTGCAATTGCGAAGTTCGGCGCAGAAGTTTTCGTCGTTTCCAGCTCTGACGGTGACTACAGTGCCGTCATTGACATCGTCTAATGCGATCACTTTGAATGCGGCCGGGAGGGATTTGTTCGACCTCCAGTGGTTCGGAAGAGCCGAGCAAAGGATGCTGGGGCTTCCCGTTTGTATAAGCTCTCCGTGGTGTTCGCTCAAAGCAGAGCAGACACCTCCGTACATATCGCCCCACATCCCAGTTTCCGCTGTCGGAAGATGCATAGGAGAAAGAAAAAAATTGAAATTTTTTTTTTCTTTTTTTCTTAGACGATGTTTCTTATTATTTTGATTTCTTATAAAAGATGAACTGTTTCGCACTCACACTGAGAGAGCCTCAGAGCTCGACTGGTGGAAAAACCCGACTCCTACGCTGCCTTTTTTCCATCCCCACTCCTCTGCGGGCGTTTTTCCGTCGATATTCTTTGGGGGGGGCCCCCTGTTTTTTTGTCGGGCGGCCTGGGATTGGAGGTGGCCACGAAGCGGTCGTGTTCTGTGGCCAACCCTTGGCAAACCCCTCCCACTGCCACGACTGCGGGAAGAGGGGGGACGCCGAGCTACCCTCATAATTGACACGTCTTCCACCCCTCTCCTCTTCCTCGAAACTCTCCTTCCTAATCCCCTCTCCAGATATCCTCCTTATAAACAGTACATTAATGCCTTCTATTTCTCGCACCTCATCAAATTTTACTCCTATCGCTCCTCCACTTCTTCAACCCCTCTTCATTATTACCTCTTCAACTCAAGATTCTTATCTTCTGCCCGTTTTATCATGAAAACTTATTTCTCGAAATGGGCTAATCATTCTCCGCCAAAAGAGGACATCAAGTTTGAAGACAATTGCATTGGCAGAATGGAGTCCATCGCAGTCATGTATCAAAACCATTACATTGGCAGAATTGAGTCCATCGCTGGCTCATTTCTGTATCAAAACCATTGCATTGGCAGAATTGAGTCCATCTCAGGCTCATTTCTATACCAAAACCATTGCTGTTGGCAAAACTGAGTCCATCGTAGGCTCATTTCAGTATCGAAACCATTGTATTGGCAGAATTAAGTCCATCGCAGGCTCATTTCTATACCAAAACCATTGCTGTTGGCAAAACTGAGTCCATCGTAGTCTCATTTCTTTATCAAAACCATTGAAATTGGTAGCACTGAGTCCATTTTAGGCTCATTTCTGTATCGAAACCATTGCTACTGACAGAATTGAGTTCACAGTAGGCTCATTTCAGTACCAAAACCATCGCTATTGAGAAAATTGAGTTCATCGTAGGCTCATTTCTGTATCAAAACCATTGAAATTGGTAGCACTGAGTCCATCGTAGGTTCATTTCTGTATCAAAACCATTGAAATTGGTAGAACTGAGTCTATCGCAGGCTCATTTCTATAGCACCTAATTTAGCTAGGTAACAATTTTGAATTGGCAAAATTGAGTCCATCGTAGGCTCATTTCAGTATGAAAACCATTGAAGCTGGTTGAACTGAGTCCATCGTAGGCTCATTTGAGAAACCAAAACCATCGCTATTGAGAAAATTGAGTTTATCTTAGGCTCATTTCTATACCAAAACCATTGCTATTGGCAAAACTGAGTCAATCGTAGGCTAATTTCTTTATCAAAATCATCGAAATTGGTAGAACTGAGTCCATCGTAGGCTCTTCTGTATCAAAACCATTGAAATTGATACAACTGAGTCCATCGTAGGCTAATTTCTTTATCAAAACCATCGAAATTGGTAGAACTGAGTCCATCGTAGGCTCTTTCTGTATCAAAACCATTGAAGTTGGTACAACTGAGTTCATTTTGGGCTCATTTCTGTACCAAAACCATTAAAGTTGGTAGAACTGAGTCCATCGTAGGCTAATTTCTTTATCAAAACCATTAAAATTGATAGAGCTGAGTCTATCGTAGCTCATTTCTGTATCAAAACTATTGAAGTTGGTAGAACTGAGTCCATCGTAGGCTCATTTCTTTATCAAAACCATTGAAATTGGTAGAGCTGAGTCCATCGTAGCTCATTTCTGTATCAAAACTATTGAAGTTGGTAGAACTGAGTCCATTTTAGGCTCATTTCTGTATCAAGACTATTGAAGTTGGTAGAACTGAGTCCATCGTAGGCTCATTGCTGTATCAAAACCATTGAAATTGGTAGAACTGAGTCTATCGTAGGCTCATTTCTATATTAAAACCCTTGCTGTTGGCAAAAGTCTGTCCATCGTAGGCTCATTTCTTTATCAAAACCATTGCTATTGGCAAAACTGAGTCCATCGTAGGCACATTTCTTTATCAAAACCATTACATTGGCAGAATTAAGTCCATCGCAGGCTCATTTCCGCATCAAAACCATTGCATTGGCAGAATTGAGTCCGTCGTAGGCTCATTTCTGTATCAAAAACATTGAAGTTGGTAGAACTGAGTCCATTTTAGGCTCATTTCTGTATCAAAACCATTGAAATTCGTAGAGCTGAGTCTATCGTAGGCTCATTTCTATACCTAAACCGTTGCTATTGGCAAAATTGAGTCCATCGTAGGCTCATTTCTGTATCAAAAACATTGAAGTTGGTAGAACTGAGTCCTTCGTAGGCTCATTTCTGAACCAAAACCATCGCTATTGAGAAAATTGATGTATCAAAACCATTGATATTGGTAGAACTGAGTCCATCGTAGGCTCATTTCGAAATGACAACCATTGAATCCATTGCTGACTCATATATTCTGTGTGATCCACCTAATTCATCAGATAACCATTTGCTAAAATTGCATTCCTGGACTATTAACTAATTCAGCTTAAGAGGCTTAGAATCCGAGCGGTCTTCGACTCACCCTCTCAAAAGGCCAAACTTACTCCAACTAGACTCTATGTCCACTTCAGTTATAACGATGGGAGAGGGGCCATATCCCTCTTGAAGAAGAACCATGCTACCTTCAGCTGACGTAATAAGGTTGAAGAAAAATTGCCAAATTTTCAAAGTTAATATCTTGATGTGAGGTAGTGAAAAGCCGAAAAAAATATTTACACGGAGAGAGAGATATAAAAAGGTCGGGGGAAAGAGGTCGATAGAGCACGGCCACGAGGGCGGGTGGCGGTTGTCGTTTTCAGGGCATAATTAACAGGGTCCGGTCCCCGGTTTTAATTGGGAGCGGAGACGCGGGTGTGGATTTTGTTGATTGTCGACCTGCTAAAGTGTAATTGCTGGGTTTTTCCATTTCTCTCCTCGCAGACTCGAGTTTGACTGGCGTTCGACTCGAAAACTCCTCTATTATCCTGTCTTCCTTAAGTGCAGGAAATGTTAGCTACGAGGAAACCTAATCGACCCCTCCAAACCCATGTGCAACCCATCCGTATCAAACAACCTCTTTTGTTTCGAGTTACCTAGATCTCTCGACTTCTCCGCATCAGTCGATTTTAAAATATCTGAAATATCCTTTTTCTCCAAAAGGCGTATTGTGATTTTCGGTCGAAGAGCCTCATGGGTCTGGTTCTTTTGTTGAGGTGCAGGTCATAATGTGGAGGAAATTTCAAATAAATTATATATGACTTTACTCCCATTCGAGTTTTTGAGTACCTGAAAACGTCGGCGAGGTTCAAAGATGTCAAAACGTTTTCTTCCAGTAATATTTCAATTTCTCAAAAGTCACAACATGGGACCCACTTCGAAACGTCCCTTTTTCGATGACGAAACCCCTCTGTCATCAAGCACGTGCCTTTTCAGTGTAACCGAAGAAAATCATCCCTAGCGAAAAAAACAGTAATCTGACGGAGTCCTTTGTAGGCCTATTTTGAAATATGTCATTAGAGTTTTTTGGTGATGATGATGATCTTCCATGATGATTCCTGGGTGATGGCGATCTTCCAGACAATGTATTTTTAACTTTCTTCTGGTTGATTTTTCATCTGTCTTCTTATTTGGCGTAGGATTGACGGCCTTTTGATAGAATTCGAGAAAAACTATGAATTAAACCGAATGGTAAGGATGCGTGCCCTGCTCTTTCGGCATTCATGCAGGAGGAAAGACGAACGGCGACAGGTTTTTTAAACTTCCTTAAAGAAGTTATTGTGATACCCTCGACGTCGGGTTTTTGGGGAGGGTCTTACAGACCCCGTAGGGTCAAATCGAATATTGATCTTTACCGATCTCAACTTTGTCTATAGTGCCGGCCGGCCGTAGCATTTTTTCCAGAACACATTAAGGCCACAGTATACAACCGATTTTCACCAGATTTTCACCAAATTTTCTTAAGTTGGTGAACAAAAAACTGATTTTTGCGATTTTTGATTTTTGAAAAAATGGCAGAGATATGTCTGTTTGAAAATTTAAAAACTGCGCTGCTGCCGAACTGTTGGTAAGATTTTCACCAAATTTTCACCAATTACTCCTTATATTTTTTACCAATTTTTGGTGTAAAAAAATTGTCGCTTTTTAATTATTTTTTTTTTTTTGGTCGGGAGAAATTTTATACTTTTACCCATTACGAGAGGCACATCCGTAGGCCAAAGAGCCCATTATTTCTACCTTGACACTTTCGAAAAAAAAAATTTCGAAAAAAAGAACTTAAAAATGTTGCAAAAAATTAAATATTTTTTTGACAAAAAAATTAAATATTTTTGACAAAAAAATTAATTTTGAAAAAAAAAAAAAAACTCGAATTTTTGAAAAAAACATGGATTTTTTGAAAAAAAAAAAAAAAAAAAAACTCGGATTTTTTGAAAAAAAAAAAAAAAAAAAAACTCGGATTTTTGAAAAAAAAAAACAACAAAAAAACACGGATTTTTTGAAAAAAAAAAAGTTAAAATAAAAAAAAAACTTAGAAATTATTTCGAAAAAAACAAACTTGGAAAATTTTTCGAAAAAAATACAAAAAAACTTCCCTCTCCCTTATACTTCCCCTTCCTTATACTTCCCCTCCCTAATACTTCCCCCTCCTTTATTCTTTCCCTCCCTCTGTAATACTTCCCCTCCCATATACTTCCCCCTCCGTTATACTTCCCCCTCCTATATTGTTAGTTCTCTTTAAGGAAGTTTTTGTTGGAAGCCTTTCAAACTCTTTTCTTTTCTTCAAAATCCAGATTTTTTTGGGGTCTTATAGACTTTCATGGGTCTCAGCGACCCCTAGCGTTTCCGTGCGTAATTTTTCAATACCGGAATGATAAAAAGGCCTACATTGTTCCACGCTATAAATAATTGAAATTGAGAGGAGAGGATATTTTGCGGGGAAATGGAAATGAATGCGTCAACTGCATATGCTCTATCATTATTTCTAATAATCCATGCAGGGTGGACACTAGTCGAAACCATTACCCGGTGAGCTATATGGGAAAGGTAGGGTTGAAAATAAAAGGGGAGGGGGGGGGGGGAGGGTTTCCAAATCAAACATCGTTCTGTTATCTCCTAACTCTTATTTTCAATCCTTTAAAATTCTGTTAAAATCAACCTCCCTCCCGTTTTTACCCTCTCTAATAAACTGGCCTTTAGCCAAACCGTAAATCTGGGGATTATTTTCCATTTGGATCCCTAATTGGTGTTATTTTAAGCTCTTTTTTTCGGGAAATCGAAACATAACAAGCGGATTTTGCTATTTGGGAATCGATTTTGATATCAAAGGGAGAGAAGGGCGGCACAAAGAGCCGTTTTTTTAGACTAGGATCGAAATATGGTTTTTTTATCTTCATCCTCCTATATGTATTTATAAACCACCGTTTCTATCCAGTCTGGAAATGATTTTTAGCAATAATCGACCTTAATGTGTTTATGGAGGGTATTACAATAGCGTCTCTTTGAAAAACTTAGAAAAAAAACGGGATAATGCATATCGTATTCCCCAAACCGTTCATGGAGAGAAAGTAAGACAAGTCGATATCAGAAGTGGGATCAGACAAGCCGATATCAGAAGTGGATTGGACAAGTCGATATCAGAGGTGGGATTTGACAAGTCGATATCAGAAGTGGATTGGACAAGTCGATATCAGAAGTGGGATTGGACAAGTCGATATCAGAAGTGGGATTGAACAAGTCGATATCAGAAGTGGGATGGGACAAGCCGATATCGGAAGTGGGATTGGAAAAAAGTCGAAATCAGAAGTGGGATTGGACAAGCCGATATCAGAAGTGGGATTGGACAAGCCGATATCAGAAGTGGGATTGGACAAGCCGATATCAGAAGTGGGATTGGAAAAGTCGAAATCAGAAGTGGGATTGGCAAGTCGATATCAGAAGTGGGATAGGAAAAGTCGAAATCAGATGTGGGATTGGAACAGTCGATATCAGAAGTGGGATTGGACAAGTTCGATATCAGAAGTGGGATTGAACAAGTCGATATCAGAAGTGGGATGGGACAAGCCGATATCGGAAGTGGGATTGGAAAAAAGTCGAAATCAGAAGTGGGATTGGACAAGCCGATATCAGAAGTGGGATTGGACAAGCCGATATCAGAAGTGGGATTGGACAAGCCGATATCAGAAGTGGGATTGGACAAGTTCGATATCAGAAGTGGGATTGGACAAGTCGATATCAGAAGTGGGATTGGAAAAAAAGTCGAAATCAGAAGTGGGATTGGACAAGCCGATATCAGAAGTGGGATTGGACAAGCCGATATCAGAAGTGGGATTGGACAAGTTCGATATCAGAAGTGGGATTGGACAAGTCGATATCAGAAGTGGAATTGGAACAGTCGATATCAGAAGTGGGATTGGACAAGTCGATATCAGAAGTGGGATTGGACAAGTCGATATCAGAAGTGGAATTGGAACAGTCGATATCAGAAGTGGGATTGGACAAGTCGATATCAGAAGTGGGATTGGAACAGTCGATATCAGAAGTGGGATTGGACAAGTCGATATCAGAAGTGGGATTGGACAAGGCGATATCAGAAGTGGGATTGGAACAGTCGACATCATAGAAGTGGGATCAGACAAGCCGAGATTTACAGAATACACAGTCTGGAAGACCCTCTCGTTCCTTCTTCTGCAGGGTATTACAATAACGTCTCTTTGAAAAATTAAAAAATACAGGGTGTTCCAGGTGGTCAATTAAAAAAACAGCTTCATGGAGGGTATTACAATAACGACTGTTTGTAAAATATAAAAATACAGGGTGTCCCAGATCGTTTTTAAAAAACCGATCATGGAGGGTATGACAACAACGTCTCTTAGAGGCATTAAAAAGTACAGCGTCAGGATGGCCTTCTCCTAAAAATCGTTTGTGGAGGGTATTACAATAACTTTTTTTTTTTTTGATAAAAAACCTACGGAGAAAAAGTCTTCTTTTTCAAAACATTCTACGTATTCATAATTTAAAAAAATATTGAGATGAAAATTATCGTAATTATTTAATTACTTTTGAAAGGTAGAAAAATTCAGGTAAGAAATGAGGCTAATAGAATACCCTTTGTCGGAGTCAATTTTAATTGCAGGAAACTAAAAAGGAGTAGGAAGAAAGAAAAAAAAAAAGGTTAAAACACAACCCAAATGCTTACATCTCCACAGTTTACCTTAATGAACCTGGTTACTTGAGTAAACGGTCGTTAAAGTCGAACAAAAAAAAGAAACATAAATATCCGTTTTCTGTTTACCTCAGGGTCAAGATGGTAACGGGAAATGAGAATTATAAAAAAAAAAAAAAAAGACGGCATGTTAAGCGAGAGAAAGGCAGATGGATAAAATTAAAGACGTCTTAAGGCGTGACAGCATCATTGACACAATTTATTACGAAGACCCCTTCCTTACCTGCCTTCAAAACGAGCAATTTGTATAATACTTGCATTAAAATGAAAATTATTTACAAAAAAACAACCATAGAATAGGAACTCACAGCGAGAAAATGAGAGGGCTTTTAGTTCAGTAAAATTAGGAAAAGTACCAAAAAAACCAATCATATACTTCGAAGTGCCCAAAATCATCCTTGAAAAGGAAGGGGGGTTTCCACTTCTGATATCGAATAATTTCTGCATAATCCCACTTCTGATGTAGAATGATTGATGGGTAATCCCACTTGTGATATCAAGTTATGGCTGTCTGTTTATCAGGGCTTGTGGAATAACTACTAACCGGTGCTCCTTCATAACATAATTGCTGACTAATCCCACATCTGATAAGGAGTGATTACTGTCTAATCCCACTTCTAATATCGAATAATTTTTCTCTAATCCCACTTCTGATATCAAATGACTACTGTCTAATCCTACTTCTGATATCGACTAATTTCTGTCTTATCCCACTTCTGATATAGAATTACTGCTGTCTAATCCCACTTCTAAAAACGTCTAATTGCTGTCTAATACCACTGCTGATATGAAATATTTTCTCTCTGATCCCACTTCAGATTCGAAATAATTTCTGTCCAATAGCACTTCTGATATCGAATGACTTCTCTCTAATCCCACTTCTGATATCAAATGACTACTGGGGAATCCTACTTCTGAATGGACTAATTGATCCCACTTCTGATATCGAATACTTTCTGTCTAATTCCACTTCTGATATCGACTAATTTCTGTCTAATTCCACTTCTGATATAGAATTACTGCTGTCTAATCCCACTTCTGATATCGACTAATTTCTGTCTAATCCCACTTCTGATATATAGATACTGCTGTCTAATCCCACTTCTAATATCGACTACTTTCTGTCTGATCACTCTTCTGATATCAAATGACTACTGTCTAATCCTACTTCTAATACCAACTAATTTCAGTCTGATCCCACTTCTGATATCGAATAATTTCAGTCTTATCCCACTTCTGATATAGAATTACTGCTGTCTAATCCCACTTCTGACATCAAATAATTGCTGTATGATCCCACTTCTGATATCGACTAATTTATGTCTAATTCCACTTCTGATATAGAATTACTGCTGTCTAATCCCACTTCTGATATCGACTAATTTATGTCTAATCCCACTACTGATATCGACTAATTTCTGTCTAATTCCACTTCTGATATAGAATTACTGCTGTCTAATCCCACTTCTGATATCGACTAATTTCTGTCTAATTCCACTTCTGATATCGACTAATTTCTGTCTAATTCCACTTCTGATATAGAATTACTGCTGTCTAATCCCACTTCTGATATCGACTAATTTCTGTCTAATCCCACCTCTGATATCGACTAATTTATGTCTAATCCCACTTCTGATATAAAATAATTGCTGTCTAATGCGACTACTGATATCAAATATTTTCTCTTTAATCCCACTTCTGATACCAAATAATTTCTGTCTAATCCCACTTCATGTGTCGAATAATCTGTCTAATCCCACTTCTGAAGTAGAATGAAGGATTTCTAATCTTACTTTTGATATTGAAATATTGCTGTCTAATCCCACTTCTGATATCTAATAACTGCTGTCAAATACCACTTCTGATATCGGCTAACTTCTGCATGACTCTTACTTCTGATATCGACTAATTTCTGTTTAATCCCACTTCTGATATCGAATAATTTCTGTCTAATCCCACTTCTGATATAGAATTACTGCTGTCTAATCCCACTTCTAAAAACGTCTAATTGCTGTCTAATACCACTGCTGATATGAAATATTTTCTTTCTGATCCCACTTCAGATTCGAAATAATTTCTGTCTAATAGCACTTCTGATATCGAATGACTTCTCTCTAATCCCACTTCTGATGTAAAATGACTACTGTGGAATCCTACTTCTGAATGGACTAATTGATCCCACTTCTGATATCGAATACTTTCTGTCTAATCCCACTTCTGATATCGACTAATTTCTGTCTAATCCCACTTCTGATATCGACTAATTTCTGTCTAATTCCACTTCTGATATCGACTACTTTCTGTCTGATCCCTCTTTTGATATCAAATGACTACTGTCTAATCCTACTACTAATACCGACTAATTTCAGTCTGATCCCACTTCTGATATCGAATAATTTCAGTCTTATCCCACTTCTGATATAGAAATACTGCTGTCTAATCCCACTTCTGACATCAAATAATTGCTGTATGATCCCACTCCTAAAAACGTCTAATTGCTGCGAAATAATTTCTGTGTAATACAATTTCTGATATCGAATGACTACTGTCTAATCCTACTCCTGACATCGACTAATTTCTGTCAAATCCCACTTCTGATATAGAATTACTGCGGTCTAATCCCACTTCTGATATCGACTAATTTCTGTCTAATCCCACTTCTGATATCGACTAATTTCTTTCTAATCCCACTTCTGATATAAAATAATTGCTGTCTAATGCGACTACTGATATCAAATATTTTCTCTTTAATCCCACTTCTGATACCAAATAATTTCTGTCTAATCCCACTTCATATGTCGAATAATCTGTCTAATCCCACTTCTGAAGTAGAATGATGGATTTCTAATCTAACTTTTTATGTATATTGAAATATTGCTGTCTAATCCCACTTCTGATATCGAATAATTTCAGTCTTATCCCACTTCTGATATAGAATTACTGCTGTCTAATCCCACTTCTGACATCAAATAATTGCTGTATGATCCCACTTCTGATATCGACTAATTTATGTCTAATTCCACTTCTGATATAGAATTACTGCTGTCTAATCCCACTTCTGATATCGACTAATTTATGTCTAATCCCACTACTGATATCGACTAATTTCTGTCTAATTCCACTTCTGATATAGAATTACTGCTGTCTAATCCCACTTCTGATATCGACTAATTTCTGTCTAATTCCACTTCTGATATCGACTAATTTCTGTCTAATTCCACTTCTGATATAGAATTACTGCTGTCTAATCCCACTTCTGATATCGACTAATTTCTGTCTAATCCCACCTCTGATATCGACTAATTTATGTCTAATCCCACTTCTGATATAAAATAATTGCTGTCTAATGCGACTACTGATATCAAATATTTTCTCTTTAATCCCACTTCTGATACCAAATAATTTCTGTCTAATCCCACTTCATGTGTCGAATAATCTGTCTAATCCCACTTCTGAAGTAGAATGAAGGATTTCTAATCTTACTTTTGATATTGAAATATTGCTGTCTAATCCCACTTCTGATATCTAATAACTGCTGTCAAATACCACTTCTGATATCGGCTAACTTCTGCATGACTCTTACTTCTGATATCGACTAATTTCTGTTTAATCCCACTTCTGATATCGAATAATTTCTGTCTAATCCCACTTCTGATATAGAATTACTGCTGTCTAATCCCACTTCTAAAAACGTCTAATTGCTGTCTAATACCACTGCTGATATGAAATATTTTCTCTCTGATCCCACTTCAGATTCGAAATAATTTCTGTCTAATAGCACTTCTGATATCGAATGACTTCTCTCTAATCCCACTTCTGATGTAAAATGACTACTGTGGAATCCTACTTCTGAATGGACTAATTGATCCCACTTCTGATATCGAATACTTTCTGTCTAATCCCACTTCTGATATCGACTAATTTCTGTCTAATCCCACTTCTGATATCGACTAATTTCTGTCTAATTCCACTTCTGATATCGACTACTTTCTGTCTGATCCCTCTTTTGATATCAAATGACTACTGTCTAATCCTACTACTAATACCGACTAATTTCAGTCTGATCCCACTTCTGATATCGAATAATTTCAGTCTTATCCCACTTCTGATATAGAATTACTGCTGTCTAATCCCACTTCTGACATCAAATAATTGCTGTATGATCCCACTCCTAAAAACGTCTAATTGCTGCGAAATAATTTCTGTGTAATACAATTTCTGATATCGAATGACTACTGTCTAATCCTACTCCTGACATCGACTAATTTCTGTCAAATCCCACTTCTGATATAGAATTACTGCGGTCTAATCCCACTTCTGATATCGACTAATTTCTGTCTAATCCCACTTCTGATATCGACTAATTTCTTTCTAATCCCACTTCTGATATAAAATAATTGCTGTCTAATGCGACTACTGATATCAAATATTTTCTCTTTAATCCCACTTCTGATACCAAATAATTTCTGTCTAATCCCACTTCATATGTCGAATAATCTGTCTAATCCCACTTCTGAAGTAGAATGATGGATTTCTAATCTAACTTTTTATGTATTTGAAATATTGCTGTCTAATCCCACTTCTGATATCTAATAATTGCTGTCAAATACCACTTCTGATATCGGCTAACTTCTGCATGACGCTTACTTCTGATATCGAATAATTTCTGTCTAATACCACTTCTGATATCGGCTAACTTCTGCATGACTCTTACTTCTGATATCGAATAATTTCTGTCTAATTCCTCTTCTGATATCGGCTAACTTCTGCATGACTCTTACTTCTGATATCGAATAATTTCTGTCTAATTCCTCTTTTGATATCGGCTAACTTCTGCATGACTCTTACTTCTGATATCGAATAATTTCTGTCTAATACCACTTCTGATATCGGCTAACTTCTGCATGACTCTTACTTCTGATATCGAATAATTTCTGTCTAATCCCACTTCTGATATCGAATAATTGTTGCCTAAAACCACTTCTTATATCATAATATAGTTTCTGCCTAATGCTACTTCTGATGTAGACTAATTTCTGTTTAATCCCTCTTCTGATATCGAATGACTGCTGCTTAATCCTACTTCTGATATCTATTGACTTCTTTCTAATCCCACAACTGATATCGGCAAACAGTTTTCTCAACCTGAAAATCGTCCTGTTTCAGGCTAATTTTATATGACTTCCTGGATGATTTTGGGGTTGTGTTTGAAGTCTACAACATTTTTTTTTCGCGTTTTGACTTAGGTGTAAGGTAACCATTAGATTGATGACGTGCATATCAGTGAGATGAGGTCCGACAATGGCCGGGTTAGTCACACTCTCATGGTCATTGACAATCGCCTCTTTGTACGTCGCCATTATACAAATGACGACCCTTCCTATAGTACCCCCGCAATCTTCAATCTCTCTGAATATAAACGGGCGCACCTGGGAGGGTTACTTTCATCAGGTATTTTACACTCTGGGGAAAAAAAATCACGAGAGGATTAAACCAGGAGGTAAAAATTTTTTTTTATTTTCAAAAAGCTGTAAACCACCCAAAAGATTTTTACCCGGACCTCCTACAATGAACTATTAAGTCTTTTAGAGGGTAATCTTTAAAGAAGCCGCCTTTATGGACTTAAAACTACTAGTTCAGGTCAAAATGTTATTTAAAAAATATAAATAACACCCTTAGAAAAAAATACCTGCTTAAAAAAATGTCAAAACAAACTTTATGCAGAAATTCAAATCCTGGGCGGCATTTCAAAGAAATTCTATGGTTACTACGCGCTGTTTTTCCTCAATTTCTGGTTTGTGTTAATTAAATTTCGTCTCATTTCTTTGCATCCGGTAAAATTTGAATGGCGGCTATTCTCATATTTCACAGAAGCTTTCACCCTTTTAAAAGTTAATCGATTTTTTAAGCATACAAACAAACTGCACCGAGAGTGGGTTATTGATTCGAAAAAATAGAAGACAAAATTTTTTGTTTTTATGGGTTTTTTTTCGGATGAAAACTGTGAGGAGAAAATGATTTGAACAAAAATTGAGAAATTTAAAAGTCAAGCGTAAGTTTTACCATTAGAGAGGGGTGAGTCGAAGATTTCTGTTAGGGTGAGTTCCTTTTCCAGAAGACCCAGAAAACACAAAAAAATAGGTTAAAATAGAAGTTTCCCAAAAAAATTTTTGGAAAACTAGTTCAATGGGAAAAAGTTGAGGGAAAAGGTCGATAGGGTAGAGGGAGGGCCGCCGTCTTCGACACACGCCTCTCAAACGGCAAATGCCCCAATTATTAATTTCTTAAAGAATTGATTGTGATACCCTCCATGTCGGTTTTTTAGGAAGAGCCTCCAGGGTCTGGAAGGTCAAATCGAAAAACTTTACCGATCTCAACTTTGTCTGTGGTGCCAGCCGTCCGTCCGGCCCTAGCGTTATACTTCCCCCTCCTTAAACTTCCCCCTACCGTATACTTCCCACTCCTTTAAACTTCCCTACCGTTTAAACTTCCCCCTAGTTTAAACTTTTCCCTCCTTTATACTACCCCCTCCTAAAACTTCCCCTTCTTCTATACTCCCCCTCCTAAAACTTCCTCCTCCTTTATAATTCCTACTCCTTTATACTTCTTCCTCCCTTAAACTTCCCACTCCTTTATACTTCATATTCCCTTGAACTTCCCCCTCCTTCATACTTCACCTTCCTTAATACTATCCCCTCATTTATACTGACCCCTCCTTTATACTACCACCTCCCTAAACTTCCCGTTTTTTATTCCCCTTCCAGAAACTTCCTCCTCCCTTATACTACCCCCTCCTTAACTTCCCCCTCTTTTATACTACCCCCTCCTTAAACTTCCACCTTCTTTATAATCCCTACTCCTATAACTTCCACCTTCTTTATAATCCCTACTCCTATAACTTCCACCTTATTTATACTACCTGCTCCTATAACTTCCACCGTCTTTATAATCCCCGCTCCTATAACTTCTACTGTCTTTATAATCCCTACTCCAATTACTTCCACCTTCTTTATAATCCCTACACCTATAACTTCCACCTTCTTTATAATCCCTACTCCTATAACTTCCACCCCCTTAAATCCCCCCCTCCTTTACTTCCCTCCTTTATACCCACCCTTTATACCCCCTCCCTTAAACTTCCCTCCATTAAGCTTCACTACATTAAATTTCCCCCTCCTTTAAACTTCTTCTTCCCTTAAACTTCCCCTCCTTTAACCTTCCCCTCCTTTATCCTTCCCCCTCCTTTATACTACCCCCTCCCTAAACTTCCCCTCTTTATTACTCCCGTCCTTAAACTTCCTCCTCCTTTATAATTCCTACTACTTTATACTTTAAACTCCTTTTTTACTGCCCCCTCCTTTATACTACCCCCTTATTTATACTACCTCCTCCTTTATACCCCTCCTTTATACTACCCCCTCCCTAAACTTCCCCTCTTTATTACTCTCGTCCTTAAACTTCCTCCTCCTTTATAATTCCTACTCCTTTATACTTAAAACTCCTTTATACTTCCCCCTCCTTTATACCCACCTCCCTTAAACTTTCCTCCTTTTAACTTCTTCCTCCTTTATACCCCCCCCCTCCCCATAAGCTTCCCCTCCTCAAGGTAAAATCAAATATCTTTACCGATCTCAACTTTGTCTATGGCTCCGGCCGGCCGTACCATTTTTTTTCCGAAACACATTACGGCCACAGTTTCCAACAGATTTTCATCTTTTAGTTGAGAATCTATTTTCGGAGAACTGAAAATAGGGTATCGTAGTGAATTTTGATTTCCAAAAAAGAATGAAGAAATCATCATTTTGGGAAGTGCTAGGAGGGTCGATTTCTATCTTATCAATCCTCAACGTCTTAAGCCTTAAGAATGGGAGAGATGACGGAGAGGCTTTTGTGTAGGAATGAGAAATCGATATAAGTTTAGACTGTCGAAGTATTCTTTAAGGAAAACAAAAAATGTCGTGGATTTCCGATAGTGTTGGAGGTAATGTTTATAGAAAGGAGTAGGTGGATGGGAAAAACGAAGGGTGGGTATTGTGAAGCCGGGTCGTTTATTCCCGAGTCTCATCTCCTTTCCTATTCCTATCCCGGATAAGGGCGACAGATAAACTACCTATCCCCTAAACTTCCCCTCTCTCGACCTAATCTCGGTTAACCCCTGCCACCCGCACGTTCCGGCTCCCCGAAAAAAAAAAGTTTCTCAAACGATTTCGATCGTCCAATATGAATCCCGGTGATTCCATTTCTGATTGAAAACGGGAGAGGTCTACCTGATGGTAAACACGGTAGACTATTGGGGCCTGCAATAGGTCATAGATAATGCTCATTCAGGGAAAGTCAAATATTTGCGCAGCTCTCTGTTCTGGGGAGAAATCCACGGGGCTCTATTCAACAGATGGGCCCACCGATAAATCATCCCGTCCGACGTGAGAATAGAATCTTGTCATCGCCTAAATTAAATGGCTTCGAAATAATTCACCAAAATATTGACGAAAGCATCTGCTTCTAACCCGTGAAAGCTGAGGTTTGTCACTGGCCTCCTTTTTTACGGTTTTTCTTCCTCCCCTTGATGTTAACGCATGGGAAGACCGAAAGTTGATTTGTTACCTCAACCTCTCGAGAATAAAAATGAGCTCACTCCTCCCTTGTGTGGAAACTGCATTTCGTATTCCCCGCCCTACGACAATAATTCTTCAAGTTTCTATTCTGACGAACCTGTTAAGGTTAAATGTAGCATTGTAATTGGATTACACGTTTTTCCTCGTAAAATGGGAAACACACTAAATCACATATTGAATTTTTCTCCCAAAAAGGCCTTCTGTTTTGAACAGCGAAACCCCTCGGGATGACAAATCCTATAGAATCAGGTAAGCAGATATCATTGAAAACTGCAGAAAATTTCAGGCCCAAAGAATACCTCCAGGATTCAAAAAATAGCTTAGAGGGATGGTCGAAATCGCCAAGATTGAAAGCAACCAGCGCTTATCCGATTATTAAAAAAAAAAGACAGAAGTCAAAATGACCTTGAACGTTCTTCAACTCACCCCTCTTTAAAATGATAAAACGTCAGATTAGCTTTTTAACTTCCTTAGAGAAGTTATTGTGATACCCTCGACGTCGGGTTTTTGGGGAAGGGTCTTCCACACCACGGAGGGTCAAATCAGATCTTTACCATGTCAAAATAGTCTGTGGTGCCGGCCGGCCGTAGCATTTTTTCCGGAACACTTCACGGCCACAGTTTTCAACCGATTTTCACCAGATTTTCACCAAATTTTTCTTAGTCGGTGAACACGAAAAAAACGAGGGCGATTTTTGAATTTCGAAAAAATGGCGGAGATATGTCTGTTTGAAATTTTAAAAAATTCGCTATGGCCGAACCGTTGGTCCGATTTTCACCAAATTTTCATCAATTACTCCTTATATTTTTTAAGAATTTTTGGTGTAAAAAAATTGCCACTTTTTAATTACTATTTTTATGAGTAGGGAGAAATTTCGTACTTCTACCCATTAAGAGAGGCACATCCGTAGGCCAAAGAACCCATTATTTCTACCTTGGCAATTAAACAATTTTTCAAAAAAAAAAAAAAGAACTTAAAAATTTTTCAGAAAAAAAGCGCAAATTTAAAAAAGAAAACCCGGAAAATTTTTCAAAAGAAAAAAAAAATAAGAAAATTTTTCTGAAAAAAAAAAGGAACTCGAAAAGTTTTACGAAAAAACCAAAAACTCGGAAAAATACAAAAAAATCGGAAAATGAAAATTAAAAAAAAATATCTTGAAAAAATTTAGAAAATTTTTCAAAAAAAAAACTTGGAAAATTTTTCGAAAAAAACTTCCCCCTCCCTTATACTTCCCCTCCTTTATACTTTTCCCTCCCTTCGTTATACTTCCGTTCCCTAATACTTCCCCCCTCGTTATACTTCCCCCTCTGTTATACTTCTCCCTTCGTTATACTTCCCCCTCTGTTATACTTTCCCCTTCGTTATACTTCCCTCTCTTATATACTTCCTCCTCCTATATTGTTACTTCTCTTTAAGGAAGTTTTCGTTGGAAGCTCTTCAAACAAGTACTTTTGATAGCGCTTGAAGGAAAAATCGTCCTGATTAACGTAATCCATCCTCTTGGCTTTCAAAATCGAACATTTACGTTTGGAAATTTTCAAATTTGGCCAAAAAAAGTTATAAATATTTTTTTTTTTTTTTTCATTTTTTTAACGAATTAGTCACAGTTTGGTAGGTATACTTTTTTTTGTCATTGGCCCTGTTGATCATGAAGCGTTAAATTGTTCCCTTGTCTGACAAATTAACCAGTTGCTTAATGGCAAAACGAGTAAGAATCGTTTGGGTTCAATTAGTTTCTAGGAGCGGAAACAGATATTAACCGCCCCCTAAAAGGAGCCCTTGTTTCAACTAATGGGAACGCATCTGGTTAACCTTGAATCCGTCGAAAAAGGTGATCGCACTGAAAGAATCGCGTGAGCGGAAGTTTTTCGCAAGATGGAATTCGTGACTTGCGCAATCCCTATTTCAATTTTAAGGCTAATTTAGGATGGTAAAGGGTGAAAAGGGCTCTATATTCCCTCCCCCTTTTCAGATTCCCCGTCGACCATAGGACCCTTCGCTAATTACTGTCTGACTTCACCTTTATTAATTTCCCCAGACGTGAACACCCTAATAGAAATTCGCCCTCACCATTTTACAAAAACCCAAATCTTCAGTCTTTAATGATTACTACACTTTAAAATTATATTTTGTAAAGAAGTTATATTTATAAAATGTTTTGTCTAAGACCTATTGATGAGTCCCGAGAGTATTCGTAGTTCCGCCTTTTCTTCCTTTCCCATGCGGGCCCTGTGATTGCCGAACGCTTTAAAAAAAAAGTTATTTTAAACAAAGCGACTATTAAGGATGTTCTTAAGTGAGGATTAGACTTTGTTCCAATTTAGCGCTTTTAAAAAGTACTAGTTTGAAGAGCTTCCAAAGAAAACTTAAATAGAAGTAAATATATAGGAGAGGGGAAGTATTATTAAGGGAGGGGGAAGTATAACGGATAGGAAGTATAAGGGAGGGGGAAGTATAAGAGAGAGGAAAATATAACGGAGGGGAAAGTTTTTTTTTCCGAAAAATTTTTTAAGTTTTTTTTTCTTTAAAAAATCGCCCTTGATACATTCTTGTTTAACGGCTAAAGAAAATTTGGTGAAAATCGGTTGAAATCTGTGGCTGTAAGTGTTCCGGAAAAAATGCTACGGCCGGACGGCACCACAGACAAAATTCGACCCTCTTGGGTCTCGAAGACCCTTCCCCATAAACCCGAAGTCACAATAACTTCTTAAGGAAGTTAATTATTTTATTATTATTATTTTAATATTTTGGTCAAAAAGTAAGTTTTCCATTTTCAAAAGGAAAACTTTTCCCACGATCGCCTAGATATTGCCAAAATAACGATAACAGCCTTTTGTAAAAAAATTTCCGACGACTTTTAGTGCTCAAATATAGGAAACTTAAGTGGCGAAAGTGCTGCGATCTCTTGTTTTTTGAAACAAAATATTCTAGAAATAAGATCCCCCCCTTAACATATCGCGTTAATTCTAACAACGGACAAGTCATTTTTCCAAGGGTTTCAGGAGAACAAAAATACGGATTAATTTCTCATTGGAATCAATGCATCACCTGTTGGCTAAATCGTGAACTACGCGTTTTCTGTTGGTAATAGTGTTAAACTGCCAACGGAATTCGATCCACCATAAAATTTACCATCAGAAACAATGGCCAACTCAAAACTGACAAAAAAATGACTTGTCCGGTGTTAGAATTAACTCGAAGATTTACTAAAAAATTTTTCAAAATAAAAATTTATTGAACAGCGGTGTCAGAAACTGAAAAATAAGCATTGTCGTTAGAGTTTTCTTGTATTTTGTGTTTTGAACTTAATAAAGTTTCAAACAATTTTTTGGACAAAATCACCTATAATAACCCAAAATTAGGCCTTTTTCAGTTTAAAAAAAATTTTCAATTTGTATCAAAATGCCCCGTATGCGGGGCGAGATGATACATGGCTGGGGTAGGATGATACAAAAACTAAAAGTAATTTTTAAATAGTTTATTTTTAAAATAACGTACAATCAATCACTATCTAAATGTAATTCGATATCCGACTCACAATTTTTGCAAGTATACATCGGATCGTCGTTTCCGCATTCGACGTGAGCCCATTTTTTACATTCTAAACATTGTATCCATTGTTGCCCAGGTTTTGATTTTGAAAAGGCCTTAAGGCAAACAAGGCAGAGAGAATCTTCATCTTCTGATTCACTATCAGCTTTTTTGAATCTTTTTGACACTTTATTTTTCTTTTTTGACACCGGATCCGGTTCACCATGCGGTTGATACAGCATGGTGACCGTATCAACCTGCCCCACGATATTTGTATCAACGTGCCCCGTCGGGAATTCAACAAGTTATTATTTAAAAACTATCATAAAAAACTAATATTTTAAAAATAATAAAACAGATTCTACTTGCCTTTTCTTTGTTGAATCCAGAAATACAAATTTGAAAACGATCCGAAATGCTTAAGATGCTGAAAAATTCACTCAAAGCGGATCAAAATAAATTACTCCGAAGGGTGAAAAACAGTTATTCTCTTATCAAGGGTGGGGTGAAAGGCGTGGGGTGCCGAGCGCGCGCTGGCAAGTCGAGGAGAACGTTCTAGACAATTTGTTTACATGATTTTGGTGCGTAATAAAAAACTTCGCGCCCAGGACACACTGTATCAACCTACCCCGCGTATCAACCTGCCCCGGTCTCCCCTACAATTCTTCTGCATTCTAAAGAAATAATCGAATCGATTCCAATGCCCATTGGATGGATGTCGGAAGAGGCTCAGGAAGCACGAAATAAAGAATTTAGACAATTTAGACTTCATAATACAAGAAAATGTTCGAGGATATCTACAAATGAAGACATCATTCACAATCTACTGATATCATCAGATCCAAAAATTTCTTCATTACGCCCTCAATGGGAATCGCGATCGTTCGAATTAGAAGAGGATGCGAAGAAACTGTTAATTATTCAAAATGAACTTGTTTGTGAAGCTATGGAGATAGACTAAGAACCTAATATTTTTTTTTTTTTTTTTTTTTTTTTTTTTTTTTTTTTTTTTTTTTTTTTTTTTTTTTTTTTTTTTTTTTACTGAATAAATTTTATCTTTTCACCAGTTAAACTTGCAGTATTTTTCCCCTATTTTATTCAAGTACCTACTATGATGATTGTATTTTATTTCAGAAAAAACTTCTATTTTCTACGATTATAGGCTTATAAAAACTTCCTCAGTAGAAAATTTTGCCGTTGCGATCTTTTATACTCCTACTTAAGTATTGAACATTCATTTTGCGAAATTTCAAGTCTCTACATCGGTTTGAACCGAAGCTATAGACTTTTGATCACTTTTTGGGATTTCACCCCACTGTGCGTTGGTCCGATCTTCTCCAAATTTTCTCCAATATGTACTCCTTATATGTTTACGAATTTTTGGTGTAATAATAAAAATAATATTTTATTGGTTTTTTATTAGGGAGATATTGGATACTTCCACCGTTTGCGAGATAGGTATCCCTTGGGTAAAATGTCCATGATACCTACCTTGATCTTTTTGACTAAAAAAAACCTTAAAAAATTTTCCAAAAAAAACTTAGAAAAATTTTCCAAAAAAAACTTTAAAATTTGTTAAAAAAAATTTTTTTTAAACATTTTTCGAAAAAAATCTGCAAATTAAAAAAAAAACTTTGTAAATTTTGACACTTACAAAAATTTTTGATGCGTTAAAAAATTTTCGAAAAAAAAAGAAATTTTTTAAAAAGAAAAAGTTAAAAAATTGTTAATTACTTCAGTTAATAACTTCCACTCATTAAATTCAATCTTCTTTATACTTACCCATCATAAATACCTCCCCATCATTTTACCTCTCCCTCCGTTATACTTCCTCTCCTTTATACTTCCCCCTCCCTTATACTTCCCCCTCCTGTATTGAGGCCAGCTCCAGACTAGTGGTTTTTCTTAGGGCAAAATCCTCCTCCTGGTAATTTCTTTATTACGAGGGGAAAAGCACTAATGACCCATCATATTTCTAGAAAATTGTAGATAAAAAATAAGTAAGAGATGATGAAAGCAGATTTCCTTCATTTTTTTATTAAAATTTTTCCAAATTAAACTGAATTTGGAATGAAAAAAATTATTGTGAGTTTTCAAAAAGAGTAAGTCGAAGGATTATTATTGAAGATGCGAAGGCCCGCCACCTTTTGTCGGCGAAGGGAACCGAATAGCTGAAGGGGGCTTCTGTCTTCAACACCTCCTAGCGAGGAAGTGCTCAACCCGTTGAATTTTTAATGGGGAGAGGAAAAAAAGGGGCACCCAGACTTGGCTACCCCTGCCACCGCTCACCCACACGCCCTTCACCGCGCTCTTCGGGTTTCAACCCAACCACCCCCCCGCGGTTCTCGTTTACTCAACCCGAATCCACATTTTAACAACAGTTTAGAACAATTACAACTTTTTTTGCTGGTCATTTTTTTTTCCTCTTGTGTTAGCCTAGATTTAGGATGAAAATAGTGAGGACTATTTTTCTGGGATTTTAGAACATAGAATCTCCCACGCAAGGATTAATCTAACCCATGCTGAAGGATGCTTACCCGGCTTCTTCGGCCTTCGCGCAGGAGGAAAGACGAAACTCGTTTAAGAATAAATTACTTTTCGACGAATTGTTTCCTGTCAAAAGGTAAAAGGGACAAATGACGGAAGGCGTTGTAAATGGCCAGTGATTGCGTGAGTCACTGCATGTGCATGTAATTAAACAACTCCCCCCCCCTTTTCCAGGCTCGCCTCCCGCCTCCGAACGTTTCGCCGACATCCCTCAAGTCCAAACCGTCGGGCACCCCAACTCATCAACCCCACGGAAGGACAAGGCACCCGATTAAAAGTTTAACCCTTTTTTTTCTCTCTCTCCCCACCGAAAATCGGTCGATCCGCTTCACATGTGTGGGGAAATTAAAGTTTCGTTTTTGTCAAATAGGTTTTTTATAGCTTCTAGATTTGAAAGAAATTAGTATTTCTTCCATTTAGTAACATCCATGAATTATTATTATAGCAGAAAGAAAAAACTGAATATCGCCCTGATAACCTTTTTTTTTTCGGGAGAACACCGTTCATCATAACGCATTTCACCCTAAAGCAGTTGATCATAAAAGTAGTTCACCATAATGCGTTTCGGCAATTGAACATAAAGTTCTCAAAAGTTCAAAAATTTTGAGCGCAATGCATTTCAACATAAAGCGCCATAAACGACTTTTTCAATAAATGTAAGTCGTCAGAAAAAAGTGGAAGTCACCATACCGCTTCTCACCATAAAAGCCTCTTTTTAAACTTGTTTCGATATAAAACTGTTTCTGTCGTTCGGACATAATACATCTCATCATAAACTAGGGAGAGCGAAAGAGCAAGCCTACTTTCGCTGTTTAAAACGCGATTATGGCGAAACGACAAAAACCTTAAAACTTGACGGTTCACCATAGTGCAATTCAACATAAAGCAACTCACCATAACTAGAAAAAGCAAGAAGTCAGCCAATGGGATCAGCTTGTTTTATGACACAAGGGGGTTAATTTTATTTCTCTCGCGAGGATGTTTATGGTGAACTGTCAAGTTTTAAGTGTTTTGTCGTTTCGCCATAATCGCGTTTTAAACGGCGAAAACAGGCTTGCTCTTTCGCTGTCCCTAGTTTATGGTGAGATGTATTATGCTTAAGCTACAGATACAGTTTTATGGCGAAACGACAAGTTCTATAAAATAACAGCTTTAAAATAAATAAGGATGTTTCCTTTATGTTCAACTGCGTTATGTTGAAACGACAAGTTTTATGTCGAAACGATAAAATCTCTTCTTTATCGTGAGATGTATCATGTTCAAATGCAATATGGTGAACGTTTTCGAATATTTTCTTTATGTTGAGTTGCAGATTTTTTATGGTGAACGCTAACTCGCGATTTCTGCTATATTATGGTCAAATTACATTATGACGAACCGCAATATGTCGACACGTATACATTCCTTTTTTTTTCTACCCTAATGAGCCAGAAAAAACACAGGATTTTTTTTCCCCAAAGATATTTCCAACTATAATTTTCCATTATTTTTATTGCGTTATTTATAATTTTCTTTCCTTAACACTCTCAGTGCGGCGACCGTGTATACATCGTCAAGAAAGTTCCTTTCTCTGTGCGGCACGATGTATACATTGTCAGTTCATGCGCCTTTTAAAATGCGATTTTCGATACTTAAAATAGTGAATTTCGCTCAACCGTTGATTTTATTTAATTTTTAAAAGGTTTTTATACCTAAAAACGGCCCAAGCTTGACGTTAGTCCTTTTTCTTCATTTCGATTTTGACTTTCAAAGTAGACGGTTAAACCTGCTACTTCACGGAGAAGTTTTCAGTTCAATTTTGGATTATTTTTCAACTTTTCGGCTGTAAGTTTTTTTAAATAATATTTCTAAAACTATTAATTAGCTTATGAACCCAAATTTTGGCAGTTTTCGTTAATATAAAATAGTTTTTAGACCAAATGAGTCGAAAAAACCAAAAGCGTTCCTTCACTCATTCGGACCTTTTACTATCCATTTCGGGGATTTTCCGTATTATTTTTCTAATTTTTTGTTCTATTAAGTTAAATCAAACACAAAATTCAATATTAGATTCAACCATAATACGTTTCAATCATTATTTTTAATATAATATAATAAAAAGAGAAGACTTCCAAACGGCCAAGAGCAGCGGCGTTCTCGGAAACTAAAAATATGAACGGTAGCGGTTCGGTCTCTTTCACCCTAAAAACAAGTTGGTTTCTTTTTACCTTTTTCAACTTTATTAGGGCCTAAAATTAATTTAGTTTTTAAGTAGATTTTATTTAAAATTATTCACTCTTATTAATTATTTAGTTAAAAAAAAAAATTCTGAATTCCGTTTCTAACATTTTCAAGCATTCTCAATAATCTTAAAATTGAACTTAATCTTTCATTATCGTCGTGACTTTTTTTGTTTTAACGTTTTTTTTTCCAAACGTTTTTCTCCGGCAGGTCATTTCACCGGATTTGAGGTACCCTTTCACCTACTTACGTGATGACAGTGTTTTGACAAACAAATCGTTAAAATTAACTAAAGTCTCCTTTCTAATCCCCAACGGTTTTCAACGGTTTTCGGGAATCCCATATCCCTACGAGGGGCGAATGGTTTAATTTTTTTATTTTCAGAAAATTAGTCTGAATTTTTGTATTATATGACCCAATAAAGGTAATTCTAAGGCACATAAATAATAAACACTCATATAAATAAAAATAATAAATATTAATTATTGGATTAGGTACCTAAAACATTTCGTAACCGAGAAAATTTATATACACATTAATAAATAATAAATAATAAGCTAATGTCTAAAAAAGCCAATGGCTAAAAGTAAGAGGTTGACCACTTAGAGATATTGATCCTAGTAACAGTTCCAAAAAGGTAAGAGAAGGGGAAAAACATTGCGGGATTGCCTACTAATCTGATGCATTGTGAAGGACAATTAAGCCTTATTTTTGCATAATTAAAATGCCAAATTAATTTTATACTTCATTATTAATGTTTTTGGAGGTAACTAAGTAGTTTGACGAAAAAAAATTTTGCCGCCCCAGGGTGAGATTTTCCGAAATGGCTTGCCGCATCGAGAGTGTTAAAACATGAAGAATTCATTCAGAAAAAATCACAGGAGGTTTTATGACGTGGTGAAACAATGTAGCCAACTAAATTAAAAAATATTCCCTTTTATTAATTTTTTATTCAAGATTAAACAATATTCTTCAAGATTCTAAACATGAAGAATTCATTCAGAAAGAATCACAGGAGGTTTTATGACGAAGTGAAACAATGTAGCCAACTAAATTAAAAAATATTCCCTTTTATTAATTTTTATTCAAGGTTTTAGCATAAATACGCGGGGTTTAATTAAAATAAAAAATATTCGTTAGCATAATACAGAGGAAAAACAAGAGGTGGGGAGAAGATAGGAAAACAAACAAGGGAATAAATATAAACGAGAATTCCAGGGATCCCTTTGGGATGTGGGTGTGTAAAACAGGTGATACTACCGGGGTAGCCTGAGTGTAAAACCTGGGTGGTGTGTTTGGTGGGGCGGGGGGTGTCTATATTCCAAATAATTCATCCCAGGGCTCGTGTTTGGCCAGTCTGCTAATGGCCTGTGGTGTTTTTCCAATCGTACCGAATGGCGAGAAGCCCTCTCCAGTCTGGTTATTCTCCCTCTCTACAGCAGTTTTGAATTATTTTGCGGCTTTTAACACTCGCTCACTTCGCGGGCTCTAATCAGAACCGCAGTTTTCAACCCTTCGACAACCGTAGTCACCAACATTTTAAGCGGACTTTTTACCACGCTCATCCACAGTTTATTAAATAATTTTCTTTTCCTTATGATTGCCCACTTCTTACTTGACTCCTGTTCTTCTTTCCGCTTTTCCGAACCTCATGCTCCACCGATCTTTCGGTACATCGTTCTTCCCCCTTGTCCAATCTTCGCCCATCCTCCAACCTTACTGCTTGCCCAATGTACGATCATGCCTTCAATCATCTTGCTCGTCCAATCTTCCATCATATCCTGCTATTGACCCAGGTCAAAGTAATGGCATGGTATGACAGAAGAGTGGACGAACAGCAAGATCAAAAGGATGATCGAAGATTATAAGAGCAGGAAGTTCGAGGGGATGACCGAAGATTGGAAAAGCAGAAAGATCGAAGGGATGATCGAAGATTGGGAGAGCAAGAAGATCGAAAGGATGATCGAAGATTGGAAAAGGAGGAAGATCGAAGGGATGATCCAAGATTGGAAGAGCAGGAAGATCGAAGGGATGATCCAAGATTGGAAAAGGAGGAAGATCGATGGGACGATCCAATATTGGATGAGCGAAAAGATTTAAGGGATGATCCAAGATTAAATGATCAGTAAGATCGAAGGAATGAACGAAGATTAGAAGAGCAGGAAGATCGAGGGGATGACCGAAGATTGGAAGAGCAGGAAGATCGAAGGGATGATCGAAGATTGGAAGAGCAGGAAGATCGAAGGGATGATCGAAGATTGGACGAGCAGGAAGATCGAAGGGATGATCGAAGATTAGAAGAGCAGGAAGATCAAGGGGATGACCGAAGATTGGAAGAGCAGGAAGATAGAAGGGATGATCCAAGATTGGAAAAGGAGGAAGATCGATGGGACGATCCAATATTGGATGAGCGAAAAGATTTAAGGGATGATCCAAGATTAAAAGATCAGGAAGATCGAAGGAATGATCGAAGATTAGAAGAGCAGGAAGATCGAGGGGATGACCGAAGATTGGAAGAGCAGGAAGATCGAAGGGATGATCGAAGATTGGAAGAGCAGGAAGATCGAAGGGATGATCGAAGATTGGACGAGCAGGAAGATCGAAGGGATGATCGAAGATTAGAAGAGCAGGAAGATCAAGGGATGACCGAAGATTGGAAGAGCTGGAAGATCGAAGGGATGATCCAAGATTGGAAAAGGAGGAAGATCGATGGGACGATCCAAGATTGGAAGAGCAGGAAGATCGAAGATTTGAAGAACAGGAAGATCGAAAGGAAGTGTAGCGGTTCGCTAAACATATGATTTATATATCAGTTGAGTAGAAAAATATAATTCATTCGAATCACTAAAATATTTATTTCATCCGAAATAGAACTTCTACAATTGGAATTGCCAAAGAGTGCGCAGTACATCATCGTTGAACCTTCCTTGTGCTAAGCGCGTTATCTCTTCAACAGGAAGGAAGGTCTTTTATCCCCCAGTTGGAGACCCTGAAGAATCGTCAATAAGGAGGCGTCTTGGGATAACGAATACTCAGCAAGTAAACTTCGTTTTAAAGCTGTATACTTTTCATTTTTTTTGGCGAATGTAAGACGATGTCTTCAACATCTTGAAGTTACCAGAAGGTAACAAAGTGACTTAAGTCGAATTTAAGTTGATCATCGATAATGTTCCTTGCTCGGAATAAACTTTCAACTCGTAGGAACCAGGTAAAAACCCGTACCAAAAAAAAAATCGATAATCAAAACGTTGTCAGGACGTTGAGAATGTAAGCGAATGATGAATGAAACTTACGTTCGTAGTCGGGGTCACCAAATTGTAGAAGTTCCAAGATTGGAAGAGCAGGAAGATCGAAGAGTGGACGAGCAGGAAGATCGAAGGGATGATCCAAGATTGGAAGAGCAGGAAGATCCAAGGTTGGAAGAGCAGAAAGATTGAAGGGATGACCGAAGATAAGACGTTCAAGACGATAGAAGGGATGATCCAAGATTGGAAGAGCAGAAAGATTGAAGGGATGACCGAAGATAAGACGTTCAAGACGATAGAAGGGATGATCCAAGATTGGAAGAGCAGAAAGATTGAAGGGATGACCGAAGATAAGACGTTAAAGACGATAGAAGGGATGATCCAAGATTGGAAGAGCAGAAAGATTGAAGGGATGACCGAAGATAAGACGTTCAAGACGATAGAAGGGATGATCCAAGATTGGAAGAGCAAGAAGATTGAAGGGATGTCCGAAGATAAGACGTTCAAGACGATAGAAGGGATGATCCAAGATTGGAAGAGCAGAAAGATTGAAGGGATGACCGAAGATAAGACGTTCAAGACGATAGAAGGGATGATCGAAGATAGGTCGAGCAGGAACATCGAAGGAAAATGGTCGAATATAGGAAGAGCAGGAGAAGGACCGTCTTACCTAAAATGGTCCTCTCATACTTTTTTGAATCGAATATAATATGATAATCGTGTTAGCTGTGGAAATGAGAGAGAGAGGTGTGAATTAGTTGAGAGTTGGAAGTGACCCAAGTTAAAAGCATGGTCATTTTCCTCGCCTGAACTTTGATTTTAACACAATAAGGGCTGAGTGAGAAGGGTCTCAGAGCCCTTAAAAGGATAGAAGGGAAAGGGTCCAGTCCCTTGGATATGGATTACAGTAGGAAAAGGGTTTAAAGCGCCATGTAGTACAAAAGGGGTGATGGCTGGAGGGAGTGGGAATGAATTAAAAGAGGGAGCGAAACGCGGAAGGTGGTCAGAAAAAGATAAATCGTAGCAATTAGAGTCCGGGAAAGCGAAGGGACGGACTTTGTCAAGCTCAAGTCCTTCGACCCAGCCCCTGCATCAACCTCTGATCAGCCCCTACCGCATTAACAACATTTAATTCTAAAACCCTTCTCTCTTCTCCCTTTTTTGGTTAATTTACCTACCTCTTCAAAGACATTCACTCTCCTTTTACTCTTTGTCAAAGAAAACCTCTTAATTCGAATTCCTTACCTACTAGTAAATTTCAACCATTTAATCAAGACTTAATGAACTCCTTCCTCTCATATTTCATTTTATTCCCTCATATATTTCAACGTAAATTATTTGTTTGAAAGGGAAATTTGTGGAAAAAAAGGTGGATAACCTGGCGAAAAATGGGCGTTAACAAATACCACATATAATCGACTTTTGCGGAAAAATCTGCCGACAGAGAGCCAAAAGAACTAGAAAAGTGCGGCAAAACTGCTGTTAATTTTTCAAAAAACAGAAGAAAACGACGAAAAACCGATGAAAATAGAACTTGCAGGCCAAAATCAATAAAATTAGGTAAAAAGGATTTCCGTGAGATAGAGGAAAGCGAATAAAAATGTGGTAAATTCAGTTTTTTGGGAAAAAAAATTGAGAAAAACGCCATACTGGAGGGGTAGCACATGAAACTCAGAAAAACGAAAAATTTTGGAAGTAAAATTGAGAGTCAACTCTAGCTGACAGAATCTCTATAAATAAGTCTAAACGTTTACTAATTTTACTAACGGGGTAAATTGTCTGGATTGCTTATAAAGTATTCCGTAGTACAGATAGGAGATGGGAAATTTAGGGATGTGTAGTGAACACTTCAGTTTCTCAAATATGCATGTAACTCGATCATTTAACCCCCCCCCCCCCCCCTTTCGCTTTGAAACTACGAGGAAATTACATGTGTTCCCTTTTAATATTCTACTAAAAATAGAAATTCTATTTGGAATAAGCGGAATTTAAATAATGGCTGCGATAGCCAACCTGAAGGTTTTTTTAGTCCTAGACGTCACCACCTTAACATCCCACTTCTGATATGAAAAAATCATAAGTTATTATAGCAAAATTTTGGTTCATTATGGCGTATGACGCTATGACGTCATGAATTCTGAAGAGGATATCTTGTTATAGATCTACTCTTGTTGGAGATACGCACATTTAGGTTCCCTCCTCTTCACTATCCCACTATTATCTCTCCTTTCAATTATATAAACCTTAGTCACAAAAATATCTCGTCATAATAGCAACATAACATATGAGGCGCTCCGGGTACGAAGGGCGAACTCGACATCGGACAAATTTTTTTAACTTCCTTAAAGAAGTTATTGTGATACCCTCGACGTCGGGTTTTTGGGGAAGGGTCCTCCAGTTTTTTTTCATTTTCAGATTCTAGACCTCTTGGTGAATCACCCATATAATTTTTATGTTGAGTTCGCCATTTTTTCCCCTTTAAATACATAAAAACCGAGACTCTAAAATGCGAATATCTCGAAACTACGTTTTGTCGAGTTCGCCCTTCGTACCCGGAGCGCCTCATATAATGTCGTTCATTGATTACGTCATGATTTCTGAAGAAGACATCTTTGACATAGGTAGTTTTAGGGAATCGTAATTTGCCCTACGACTCCCAAAACGGGAAATGCCTTTTATTGCTTGAGGCTTTATAGCCCTGTTTCAGTGAGGCGTTCCGACTCAGTTAGTTCACGATGTCCTCACTAGAGCAAATTCATGAATCAAAACATGGTTTTTCTGATAACAGCCTTTTTCTGATAATCCGTTGTGTTGGTCCGATTTTCACCAAATTTTCACCAAATCGTCGCGTTAGTTCTAACACAGGATAAGTCATTTGTCCTAGGTTTTCAGGAGAGCCAAAAAACGGATTAATTTCTCATTGGAATCAATACATCACCTGTTGGCTAAATCGTGAACTACGCGTTTTCTGTTGGTAATAGGGTTAAACTGCCAACGGAATTCGATCCACCACAAAATTTACCATCTGAAACAATGCCTAACTCAAAATTGATAAAAAATGACTTGTCCGGTGTTAGAACTAACGCGACGAAATATTCCTTATATTTCTTACAAATTTTTAGTGTAAATTTTGTTTTGTTTTTTAGCAGGGAGAAATTTGATAATTCCACCCGTTAAGAGAGAGGCCTCCCTTGGCCAAAAATCCCATGATTTCTACCTTGAAAAAAAAAAAAATTTCGAAAACAAAAACTTAAAAATTTTTTGAAAAAAAAAAACCTCCTTAAACTTCCCCTCCCTTATACTTTCCCATCCTTCAACTTCCCCTCCTTCATACTTCCATCCTTTTATACTTCCCCCTCCGTTATACATCCCCTCCTACATTGCTCCTTCTCTTCAAGGAAGTTTTTTAGCTAGTTTTAGACCTAAATTTTTAAATTTTATTTTGATGAGTTTTTTCAAGTTTTGGGGACAAGAAATACCAATGGTCTACAATTTTCCTATTCTGCAGATTGTGTTTCTTTTTCCTCGAACTTTCAGCTAAGATTACGCCGAAAATAAGTAAATTTTGGACGGAGAAACCCAAAATGAAGACAAATTTTCCGGCGTTTCCCTCGTTCTTTCGGCCTAAAAATCCCCTTTTTTCCGTAATAATTTTGGGCGCAAGCTCACAAAGTCGTTAATACCGGATATTCTGGGTTTTTCCTCAGTTTTTGGATCGAAAAATAGTCATTGGAAATGTACAAGTACGTAGAAAAAAAAAAATTAAGAAAGGGCTTTTGAAAAAAGTTTTTTTTCGAGTTGAATAATGTAATATTTATGAAATAAAGTGAAAAGGGTGGGAAAAGAGCGTTTAAAAAGGGCAATTAATTAATTAAAGGGATGGAAGAGAGGAAAAAGTGGGTCGTTTGGGTGACGTGACGGGTTGACAGCCGTTCAAGTGAGTGGGTGGATTCGTTATCTTTATGCTCTGGGGATAATTCGGGTGTAAATAAAAGGTGTTTTGAGGGGCGGTAGTGGAAGAGTTAGTGATAAGGAGGGTGGATCGGTGGTGGGGGCGTACATGTGTCCGCGGTAGAGTTTGCGTGGTTTGCGTCTCCCCTCTCCGGCGGAGCCTCAAGCCGCACACCACTCAAACCCTCAGAAACCCGCTAACTATAAACCCGATAACTTAGTAAAATACAAAACCCTCCAAGTTAAATATAAAAGGAAGGCCGCGGGTGTGCTATAAGAAAGAAGGCGACATCAAAAATTCATGGGCTGATGCACTTGACAGCGACAAGCGGGATGTCGCCCCAAGAAGGGGCGAATCCCCTCACAGACACCTACACGAAGATGACCTCCGACATCCTCGCGGAGCGGACACTCGGTGACTTCTTAGCCGAACATCCCGGTGAGCTCGTCAGAACGGGAAGTCCCCATTTCGTCTGTACCGGCCTTCCTTCACACTGGAGATCCAACAAAACGCTTCCGGTCGGTTTCAAAGTTGTCGCACTCGGTGAAGTGATGGACGGGACTGTCGTCACCGTGAGGGCGGGAAACGACGAAAACTATTGTGCCGAACTCCGGAACTGTACGGCCGTCATGAAAAATCAAGTGGCCAAATTCAACGACCTCAGATTCGTCGGGAGAAGCGGAAGAGGTGAGTCCTTAAGAAACTTACCCCCCTGAAGACGGCAACGTCTAAGAAAGTATGCGTCCTCAAGACACCCTTCAAATACTTTTTCGCGCATGACAAACCTACGATATCAACAAGTACCACCCACGACAAAAGAACCTCCGCTTTTTTTTTTCACCTATTGACGTTAAGCGTGACATCCCCTTGTCATAAAAACCTTCATCCCCTCCCCTCTTTTTAATTTACATCCACAAATCGGAGCCCCTCTCAAACACACTCCACGCTAATCCTTTATCATCCAACTTTTTTTTTTCAAACCCTTTTCCATTTCAATCGCTTTTTATTATCTTCCATTATAAAGAACTCACGACCATTAACCTTGAAAAACAATTTATAAACCCAAATCAAAGTTTTCGATTAAAAGTTTTACCCTTAATTTCAATTTATTTTTTTTTTCTCATTTGAGGAGATTTTATTTTGTAAAATCCTTTTTCCCCTTAAATTTCAATTTTTATGAACAGTACAAATTTTAACTAATTACGGATTTTCCCTCATTTTGTAAATTTCGTGAAAATCCCTCAAAATTTAAAAAATCAAATCTATGGACAACTTTAAAAAATGCCAAAATGCTCTAAAATCCGTCAAAATTGAACTGAAAAATCAATTTTTTTAAAATTTCTTTTGCTTTTTTTTCAAAGATTTCAAATATCACAAATTCAAGCATTTACACTTTTTGCTTCTCTAGTTATAAGGTCATATAATAGTCAAATACACTTTTTTTTTTTTTTCTGGGACACCCTGTACACTGTCAAAAAACAAGGAGGGGGTCATTTCACTTTTTCCGATCTTCAATAGTTTAAAAAATAAAGGGTGACTTCACCACCGTGTATGTTCCTTGTAAAGATTTCCTGAAATTCGCGGCCTTTCTTAAAATAAGGTGATGGACAGTAGGATAAAATCGTGATCATAAAGACCATGGTCATTTTGACCCTAATGAGGCTGGAAAAGCGTCCATCGGGAAGTATCTTTCTTTAAAAAAGCCGTATTTTGGTATAAATCTACCGAGGATCGGAACGAAATCATTCAATTCGAGATGGACCTTAGAGCGTGGATAAAATCGTTCAAAGACCAGCGGTCTTTTTGACCCTTAGTCAGGAATACCCCAAAACCGTCCTTCTAGGGTATAATATGTTCCTTAAAATTTGATGAGAATCAGAGCGAAATCGCTTCCTAAGTATAATTAATGGTCCGTCGGCGATAAAAGACCACTGGTCATTTTGACTGTGAGCCTGGAAAACCGTCCAACGAGAGTATTACATTGACTTAATTTTATTTGGTATAAATGACCGAAATCTTTGAAGATGGACCTTAGAGTGTGGATAAAATAGTTCAATGACCAACGGTCTTTTTGACCCTTAGTCAGGAAGGCCTATTCCCAAAACCGTCCGTCTAGGGAACTACGATATCTTGCTTAAAATTTTTGAGAATCAGACGAAATCGCTTCCTTAAATAATTAAAGGACCGTCGGGGTAAAGGACCACTGGTCATTTTGACCGTAATGAGCCTGGAAAACCGGCAACGGAGTATTACAATGACTTCCTTTCAAAAAAAGTTTTATTTTGGTATAAATCGGACCGATATCACGCCTTTGGCGATGGACCTTAGAGTGTAGAAAAAATCGTTCAAAGACCAGCGGTCTTTTTTGACCCTTTTGACCCTTAGTCTCAGGTACACCCAAAACCGTCCTTCTAGGGTATTACGATATCTTCCTTAGTTGAGAATCAGACCGAAAACGCTTCCATAAAATAGTGAAGGGACCGTCGGCGATAAAAACCACTGGTCTTTTACCCTAATGAGCCTGGAAAACCGTCCAACGAGTTTACATTGGCCTCATTTTAATTTTTTTTTTATAAATCGGACGAAATAACGCCTTTGGAGATGGGCTAGAGTGGATAAAATTTTCAAAGACCAGCGGTCTTTTTGACCCCTTTGACCCTTAGTCAGGAACACCCAAAACCGTCCTTCTAGGTATTAGATATTTCCTTAAAATTTGTTGAGATCAGACCGAAATCGCTTCCTTAAAATAATTAAGGGACCGTTGGCGATAAAAGACCACTGGTCATTTTGACCCTAATGAACCTGGAAAATCGTCCAACGAGAGTATTACAATAACTTCATTTTTAAAAAGTTTCAAATTTCAATTTTCAATAAATCAGACCGAAATCACGCCTTTGTGATGGACCGTAGAGTGTGGATAATCGTTCAAAGACCAGCGTCTTTTTTGACCCTTTTGACCCTTAGTCAGGAAGGCCTATTTCCCAAAACCGTCCTTCTAGAGTACGATATCTTTTAAAATTTGAGAGAATCCGAAATCGCTTCCGAAAAAATGTAGTAAGGAACCGTGGCGATAAAAGACCATGGTCATTTTGACCCTAATGCCTGGAAAACCGTCCAACGAGAGTATTACAATACTTCATTTTAAAAGTTTTTTCATTAATAAATCGACCGAAATCACGGCTTGTGGATGGACCGTAAGAGTGTGGATAAAATCATCAAAGACCACCGGTCTTTTTGACCTTTGACCCTGTCAGGTAACCCAAAACTGTCCTTTTAGAGTATTACGATATACTTCTTAAAATT
>JACGAQ010000720.1:0-96352 GCA_014119065.1 Orius insidiosus
TTTTGATGTTGAAAAACTTTTCCATACCTGAAAAGTAAAGGTTAGTAACAAAGAAAATAATCAAAATATTAATACCGATGTCTGTGCCGAATCCGCTTCAGTGACAACAAATCCTTTGGGACCGACAAGTTTCAACGCTATCTTGTCTGCGATGATTGAAGAGCAGCCATGAGCGATGTTCGCAAATGGGCCAGTGTACTAAAACGGGAGTTCCCTCCATGGTTTGCATTAAAGTTGGTTCGATCGCATCTTTCAACAAGACTGACATGGCTCCAGCTCCCTGAAAGATAAACGTTTTTCAAGAGAAAAAGTTCACAAGGAAAGTTACTAAATCGTCAGCGGTAACAGGTTGTCCATTTTGGTCCAAAGCCACTACCATCCGCCCGAGTCTCTCTTTTAAATCTTTGAGGTCAGTAGCCAATGCAAGGATCGCCATTACTTCACTTGCGACTGCAATCGTAAAAGACGTTTCTCGGGTGCCAGTTCAGATGGTGATTGGCCAATAGTAACTTTCCGTAGGAGTCTATCATTAACGTCAATAACTGTAAACAAGGTGAAAAGTCAAAATAGATTCACATAACCTTGATACCTCTTTGAAGCATGATGGTTTTTGTGTCAATGTTCAGTCTTGAAAATTTGTCAGCCTCTTTTTCGTCGAAATTTGCAGGAGATTCCTTCATGATTCCTAACTTGGCCGCCCTTTCTTTTTGCCCAGCTGTTAGTCTGCTACATCCTTGGGTTAGACGGTTGAAAATGACATTTGTCTTTGATGTCTTTTCATGGAAGATACGAGTATCTAACTGAGCGGCGAGGAGATTGTTGGCTGCGGAAACTGCGTGTATGTCCTGTAAGGTGAAGGTTGAATTCCTCCATAGGTATCACTTGAGAATACCCTCCACCTGCAGCTCCTCCTAAATTGTGCAACGTTAATACAACAGTAAATACGTCAAAATATAATCTTACCTTTGATTCCAAACGTAGGCCTTGAGAAGGCTGTCTTAAGCAAGCAATGGCATTCCTTTTTCTTCTGAGAGACTAAAGCCTGAACAAGACCTAACGTCGTTGTCGTTTTCCTTCTCCTAATACAGTTGGAGTTGTTCTAAAATAACTCAAGTAACCAGAGTTTTAATTTCAAACAATTCTCACCCTGCGACAATATAATGCCCGTCAGCAATTTTTTTCATTCTCTCAATAATTGAGAGCTTCAATTTCCCTTTGTGTGAACCATAAGGGACAAATTCACTTGGGAAGACTCCTATCTCTTTGGCTAATTCTGAAATTTCTTTAGGCGTTGAGATTGAGATATCACTGCATCACTAAAATAAAGCATATCATTGTTATTTTAATGACTTAACAGTACATAGTAGTTTATCACAAACAATAGACGTTGACATCAATAAGGTCATTGTCTTGGTCTGTGAGCAAACGGAGAGCTTATGAAATGCTTAATACCTTGGTTGTGGAACTTGAAGTTTTAATGGTAATGTTTGAATGCTCCAAATGGTGCTGAAAAGTTTTTTGGCAGCACGTTCAGCAGACAAGACGGTGTTGCTCATCAACATGGCGACAGTCATCGGACCGACTCCACGAGGGACAGGCGTGATAAATGACGCTCGAAGTTTGCTTCAGCAAACTGCACGTCTCCGACGAGTCTCGTACCACTCTTTTTCGTTGCGTCCGGTATAACGTTGATGCCGCAGTCGATCACGACAGCACCTTTTTGATCCAATCCCCTTTCACATACTCAGGCTGGCCAATACCAACGACAAGAATGTCAGCAGACCCGACCTTAAAGCTCAACGATTATATTTTTTCAAAACAAAGCATCACAAACTTACGACTCCTGGAAGATTTTTTGTCTTGGAATGGCACACAGTTACAGTGGCATTCGCCCACTTCAACAACTCTGCAGCAGGTGTCCCAACTATTTTGCTCCTACCAAGTACAACTGCAGTACTTCCAGCAATAGTAATGTTACTTCTATAAATAAATAATCATTTTAAAAAATTATTCCGAAAGTTAGGGTTAGACTGCGATGGCGATCACCAATGGGATCGAGGGTTCAAAATAAACTTCCATGGATTTTTCTCATGGGAAAACACCACTGATGCAAGGGTTTTCTTTAGTTAAAAAGTATCAAAAAAAAAAAAGAGAATGAAATTATTCAAAAACTGATGGCTTTACCATAGCAGAATTAAAAACAAAAACTCTTCAAATAAAATGAACCTTTTGATCAGCTCCATAACTCCATTAGGTGTACATGGAATAAATCCAGAAAGGTCTCCAATAGCAACTCGTCCTTCATTAATTGTGTTTAAACTAAAAAAAATAATAATAAATAATAATAAAAATTAAATACATAAACATAAATATTTTTAGCTACCCAATTTTAATATTAATAAACAATAGGTAATCTTTATTGAAATTTTTATGCTATTGTTGATTAAATTTTTCTTTTGTCGCTCATGGATTTGTAACACTTTTTAATCTTAGCTTATTTTTTGTTACGGTTATATTTCGGCCAAAACGACATTCTTCGGCACAAACTACAACAGTAATTAAGGATACATAAAAATTGTTGAAGCTTTAATAAAAAATTTTCCACTTACATGTAAACTTAATTTGTATTTTTAAACGCATCTAATAAAATCTACTTATTTTATTTTTCCATTTGTGTTTCTCTTTTTGTACTCTAAATTTTTTTTTAATTTTAAAACATAATTTTAGGTTTAATGATAAAATGGGTTTTTTTTTTTTTTTTTTTTTTTTTTTTTTTTTTTTTTTTAATTATTTTACGAGGGTTTCAACTACTCAGGTTATATCACCCTCGCGTCAGTGGTGTTTTCCGTCGGAAAAGTTCATTTAGGTACATTGGGATCAATTTGGGGACCGCCCGCTTTGAACCCTGGACCCCATTGATGAACGCCGTATCGCAGTGTTTGGGATTAACGCCTTAACACGCGCGGCCACCGCGACGCCCCAAATGGGTTTTTTAAAAAGTAAATAAATAACTTACCAGTCTCTTAATTAAATACCAAAAAAAAAAAATATAAAATATCAAAATTTAAACTAAAAACATTAGAAACAATTTTTAAAAAAATGACTAAAATTTTAATACAAAGACAATTGAAAAACAAAGGTGACTAGAATTTGTTTATTTGTTTTTCATTGAGGATTAAATTAATCAACAAACTAAAAAAATTGAAATTAAATAAATGTATTAGGTGTACAAAATGAAAGTCGGCTAAAATCTACAAATTTCAAATTTACCCTGTGGCTGAGTTTCATTTTGTACACCTAATAAATAAAACTTGTAGGAAATTTAATTCTCTATAAATTTGCACTTAATTATTTTTTTTCTAGGATGCACCATTTTCGGAAAATAATTTTTTTAAAATAAATTTATCTTGAAAACAGTGCGTCCTAGAGAAAAAATGAATAGAATAAAAATTAAAGAGAATTAAATTTCCAACAGATTTTATTTAGTGCATTTTTTCATATCTGTAACGGTTTACGATTTACAGGCCTTTAAAAATTAACCTTCTTAATGGCTATAATTCAATAACCTTCTTACACGGAGAAGGTCAACTTTTGATGGACTTTAACGACTAAAATGTTTAAAATTTTGAAAAATGAACTACTAGTTGTACAAAATGAAACCGGCTAAAATCTACAAAATTCAAATTTACCCTGTGGCTGAGTTTCATTTTGTACACCTAATAAAATAATGAAATTTTAAGAGTATGTACAAAAAACACAAATGGAAAATTAAAAAACTATGATATGTTAAAAAATACAAATTTAGTTTTCATGTAAGTGGAAAAAATGTATCCTTAATTACCTTACCTACTGTTGTAGTTTTTTTTTTTCTTTTTGTGCAGTGCCACAAGTAGCCCCTGCACACTTAAATCTTAATAGACCTATTATGCTGCTCCAACTCTAGGGATCAGATTCTGGAGACTAGTGAGTTCTCATGAACTCCATCTGTCTCCAGAAGGCAGTACCTTTCAGGTTCGCCAATGTGAGGAGTGTTTTATTGAAGTGCAGGTACCTTCTCCTCGCGAGTGCTTCACATTCGCACAGAAGGTGCTCAGTTGTCTCTGAACACTCATCACAGAGTATGCCCCTCATCTCTGTGATAAGCCCCATGTTCCTTAGGTGATATCTGTCAGGTGTCCAGAACATGCCTCTTTATGTGAATAAGAACTGATATAAATATCAAATTTAAAAAAAAACCGAATGGTTTGCGAGAAAAGCGGGTTCATCTTTTTTATTTTAGGAAAACCTCAAAATAAATAAAAAATTGGAAGAATAAGGGTAATCTCTCATAATTAATATAACAAATCACATCTCAGGATATCAGAGTATAAAACTCCCCTTACTTCACATTTTTTATGATATTTTATTAATTTTTTTTAATAATAAAATTAACCCACCACTCACTTTTTTGTAGCGAAAAACAGCTTAAAATTCAGAAAAATTTTTCTTAAAATACTGTTCCACCACCACGAAAAATATAATTATGAGAGGTACATTTCAGGTCCCTCTAAATGCTATTCGCTTTGTTCCAACAACAGTTTGAAACTGGTTGGAAGATTCTGGAGCATGCGCAGAAGGATTTGCACGTCTAATTTAACATCAGATAACTTCAAATTTGAATCTGCACATGCTCCAGGAGTTTCAAACTGCAGTTGGAACAAAGCTATTAAATTACCAGTCGCCACCTCGTAGGGAACCATTTTTTCAGACCTCTTAAAAGTAACAAAAATTCATTTTTCACACTTAAAAGTTTGGGAAAAATTTCAAAAATTATGCAAGATGTGTCTAAAGATGCTAAACAATTTACCAAAAAAAAATTAGCTATGCGAAATCATTAGTTCTCGAGATATTGAGGTTTTCCTAAAAAAGATAAACCTGTTTTTCTCAAAACAGTTTAGTTTTTGGATCTGAAATTGATGTCAGTTCTTATTCACATCTTCTGGATTTTTTTCAGCCAAATTGGAGTAAGGGCCAAAATGCCTCTCTTAGCCCTGGAAAACTTTCGCTGCGAACAATGCACCGAGATTCTCCGAAGTCTCCCTTTTGTCGGAGGGTAATGAATTGTCCCCAGCGCCCAGCGCAAGTGATAATATAATTAAATTTATAATAAAGGTGTAATATTAATTCTTAATCAAATCATAAAATTGGTTTACCCGTCAACATCTTTGTCCGGGAAACTGCATCAGTGACTAAATGGCTATCGATCGCTTCAACTGAATCGAGCGGCATCTGAACTATAATTCCATGAACAGAGGGGTCTTCATTCAAAGTTCGAAGTTTATCCAAAAGCTAAAAGCAAAAAAGTGAGTGACAAATGAACATCAGGTAAAAAAGACTCACTTCCCGCTGGGTGACGGTTTTCGGAAGTTTCACATGTTGAGCCTTAATGCCGATATCTTCGGCAGCTTTTATTTTCATCCGTATGTACACATTGGAGTCGTCTCTCCCTCCAACTTGAACAATCGCCAAACCAGGTCTATATTCGCCTAATTTGGAAACTCTTTCTTTCAGCGATTGTTGAATCTCACTAAAATATAAAAAAATGAGTTCTTTCAAATCAACAGGTCCCTTGATTGATCCGACAGTTAATTGAGGTAAAAACTAGGCAGAACTTACTACATAATGACATGGTTTTAAAGTAACAGTATTTAAAGTTAACTGAACTGAGGGTGGAAGAAGGGCCTCTAGTGCAAAAACTAGTTGAGATAATGTCGTTTAAAATTTTAGGAAGTTTTTTCTCAATCGCCTACATGTGAAAATTGTATTTTAATAAACTTCAACCGCCTCTGAAGCATTAAAAGGAAGCTTTTGAAGGTCAGTCTACTAATGAATATTCTCTAAAATTTTAAACCGACCATCAAGTGTTCAATCTAAAGGGCCAAATGAAGCTACTAAAAAAGAGGGAGCACCAGCACCCAGGCCTTTAATTTAGGTAAATCCTGGGAGTCACTTTTCCTCAAATCGACTCAATTCTTTCAGAAAACAAAATTTAAAAAAAAATGACTTACGCGGCAACTGCCGTCCCTAAAAGAATCTGGGCTTCGTTCTGCACGCCTTCCATTATCAATAAAGCAGCAAGCCTGGAAATATAAATGAATGAAATAAAGAAAGTTGCTCAGGACTTTCAAATAGGATGAGAGTCAGAATCTGAATAGACCCCTAGAAGGCTCAGCCCGAAAAATTATGATAACAGACAGCACTATCAATAAGAGATAGCGAGAAATGGCAAAGGTCGTAGGGTTTATCGAAAAGTTAAATCACTCAATTACTTAACGGGGAGCAATGAAACAACAATCGGAGTAAATTGACGTCAAATAACGAAGAAATCGTCGAGCCTCAACATTTTTGTTGGAAAAAAGAATAGTTACAAGTAGAAAATAAAATCTTACGTAAGATGCTAGTGTGAAGATTGATTAGAAGACAGATCCTTTCAGTCGAAAGATTGAATAATGAAGTCTATACAACAAAAAAAAAAAGAAATTAATTAAGCCGGTCGAGGACTGAAGTTCGCGTTTCCAGCATGCCGCCTCTCGAAAGCTTATCGATAATTCACATCCCGATAACTTGCCGTTTCAATTATTTAAAAAAAATTAATCATTATTATTATTATACGTAATAAAAGAATCTTTAGTTAATTATCTACGTAATTCATTATTATCTGAAATTTGAAATTAAAAATATTCAAAGACAAGGGATCGATGTTTTCTGCTCGATGGTAATCGATGTTTGATAGTCCATACACAAACCACTTGTGGAATGCGCCTCATTCCTGTTTTTGTTTACATTTTATAATTACATAACCAGTTTTTGATTATTCTTCACGACTTAAATAAAGTATTGTAAAATAAAGACTAAATAAATAAAATCTAAAACGTCGTTAAGGGGATATGAGGGTTTTAAGTTGGTTGCTTTGTACATATTTCGTTGTGATCAACGGTTTTCGGTTTTTCCCTTCTATCTTGGAAACCGTCGCTCAAAACGAAAAAATGTCCTAATTAAAAGTTGTAGCTACAAAAATTTACTACATAAAATATCTTATTAGTTTTTTCCTTCAGAGCAATATTTTAGGAGATATGAAGGTTTTAAGTTTTCAGACAGGCTCTGTAGGATTATTAGTTTTAACCTCATAACTCCTTAAATATTGCTCTTACGCAAATAATGAATAAAGAAATTTTTGTAGGAAATCTTTGTACCTACAACTTTTACTTAGGACATTTTTTCGTTTTGAGCGACGGTTTCCGAGATAGAAGGGAAAAACCGAAAATCGTTGTTAACGAAAAATTTGCAAAGCAACTCACTTAAAAACCATCATATCTCCTTAAGTATTGCTCTGACAAAAAAAAAACCAATGAGGTCTTTGTAGTAGGAAATTTCCGTAGCTACGACTTTTACTTAGGACGTTTTTTTTTTTGAGCGACGGTTTCCGAGATAGAAGGGAAAAACCGAAATCCGTTGTTAACAACGAAAAATTTGCAAAGAACCAACTTAAATACTTCCATATCTCCTAAAGTATTGCTCTGACGGAAAAAACTAATAAGATATTTTATGTAGCAAATTTCCGTAGCTACAACTTTTACTTAGGACATTTTTTCGTTTTGAGCGACGTTTTCCAAGATAGAAGGGAAAAACCGAAAACCGTTGATCACAACGAAATATGTACAAAGCAACCAACTTAAAACCCTCATATCCCCTTAAATAAAGAATGTGAAAAATAGTTGTCCTTCTCAACGGCCGCCACGGCGGCGCCACCCTCAATATAAAAAAATAAATTTTAAAAAAACCTGGAATTTGAACATCGCGCTTTTATGAATATTCAGAATGGGGTCTGGATAATAGGGTCCTAATAGACCGGAGAGTCCTCCTCCCGCCATGCTAAACCGAGGGAAAAAGACCAGGGATTTTTTGATTTTGGCAGGTGGTGGGTCGTCCGTGTTGTTTTCAAGGATAAGGGGTAGTTGACTTATCGGACGTTTTTTTAAATTAATTTTATAAACTGTAACTAGTTTCGAGCCTCTTCAGTAAGCTTTTCTTCAGACTGAAACATAATTATAAAATTTATACACTTGAATTTGGCTTAAAAATAATGGTAGTAACAACATAAAAACTACAATTTAAGGTAACAAGTTAAACATTTTTTTATAAAAATAGAAATAAAATTTGAATTTAAAACATGGTAATTGTCAGTATGCTACTAAATTAAAAATTTTTTTAAATAAAATATACTCTTACCCAGTACATTTTTTGAGTTGGGTTGAAATTTTAAACGGTTGTACATTATAACGTTAGGTTTTTTATTCATTTTTCTTTTATTCCATGAAAGTGAAATATTTTTCTATTTCACTTTTTAATACCGTAAATTTAAAGACTTGAAAATTTTATGTTGATTTTATTGGTTGATAGAGAAAATAATTTTCCAAGTGCGGAAACCTGTTTTTAGTAAGCTATGGCGGTAAAATTCAAAATATATGTCGACGAAGAAAATTGGGAACCATGCTTAGAGGGCAGCACAAATCAAGAAGCGAAAGAGAGAGAGCGCTGCAGCCCATAACCGGCTTTCACCCCCGAGACAGGGCAAAAAAGAAAAGAGGGTCAAGTCTTGAGTCGGCTTGACTCTTGAGTCCGTTTTGTGGATTAGTCTCAAAGTGGGAATTAGCCATTTTTTTTTTGTAATTTGAACTCTAGTGTTTTTTTGTAATTGTTCCTTCTGAACTAAAACTTTGATTTTGTTTTCTTAAAAGAACTATCTCTGTTATTTGAACTGAATTAAATTATATTGTGCAAGTTTTGTTTTAATTGTTTTGCGCTCGACATGGAGCACCTCGAAGAGGGAGAAATCCTTGAAGAGGCCCTTCTTAATTTTTCATCGCACAATTTACCCCCCCCCCCCCCCCTCCGACATATACAGGGTGTCCGGAAACACATGGCAAGCGTCTGGGAGAGCGTTAAAAAGTGGTTTTACGAAAAAAAGTTAATGTAAACCCCCCTTAATTTAAATCAAAGAATTTGATGGTGTAGTTTAAAATCTGGATATACAGGGTGCCCAGACACAACCTAACTTCGTTATTTCAAATGAGAACCCCTATTTTTAATTTCAGATTCGTAATCTACGCAAAATTTCAAGTAGATTTGACTATTTTTGAGACCATTTTCGACAACTTTAAAAAATGTCAAATTTTAGCGTTTTTTGCGCTAAAATCCGTTTAAATTGACCTAGGAGACTCGTTTTTTTTTTTTTTTTTTGATTCCGCTTATTTTTGTCCGAAGATTCCAACTATTACCAATTCATGCTTCTTCACGTTCTGCATCACGAGATATCGTCGCTAACTTCCTTTTTCAAATTAAAACCCCAATTTTTTATTTCAGAAATGAAAAGTAGAGCATTTTTCAAGAACTTTTTCTTTTGGTCCGCAATCTCTATCTCCATTTTTGAAGGAGTTACAGCGGTTTTTGTAGTTGTGCATGACCAATTCTCCTATGCTTCCATTAAAAATTTCTTGGATTATTAAATTTACCTTATTCGATAATGAAAATAAGGTAGGAGTAATGATTGACTATTGATAGCAATGATTGACTAATTAAAAATCAAAAAATTGTATTTAAAAAAACCCCCTTTCTTTGCAAGTCGACGCCAAGCGTCGACACATTCGACTTTGACGCAATATTTTTATTTATGTATACGCATAGGTACCCAATTCCAACACAGTTTTAACTTTTACAAGTAAGAATTTATTTTTATAAAAGAACCAGTAACACAAAAAGAAAAAGAAAAGAACAAGTTTACTTAGTTTTTAATTTTATTAGCATTCGATAAGCGAATTATGATGTTAAAAAAAAATTGGCCATCTTTGCGCAAGATATGCATATGATGTATCTTGTAGGATACTCCGTCCATTAAGCAGGTTTTGGGACATTGAGAGAGGGAAATGAAACTCCATTGAATTCTATGAAAAAAACACACTATAATTTTATATTTTTTCGTGATAAGATACAAAACAATTTTTTTTGATGTTAGGCAGAGCCTTACATTGCATTTACGACAATGAATTGTCGTTTGTCCTACATGACAATTTCGGCATCTCCCTTTATTTGACATTATTGGTAAGTGATCAATTTGGTCGTATTGGATCGCTTCGTTTACTGCAGTGGTTGCTTGCCGAGGTTTATATACAGGAGGTGGTGTTGGCGACCGCGACCCTGGCCTTCCCCTTTTAGGGCGCCTAAATAAAAGTAGCTCTTCGGCTACTTGGATCCTAAAGTCTTTCAGGGATATTTTTATATTCGGATGGTCCCTTTTGTACAGTAACCACGCATTGTTCACACTTATGTCAATCATTTGGGCAAATATGTTTGAATACCACCTCCTTGTCTTGTAGTGGCTTTTATATAATGACAAGAGCATATCGCTCAAGTCAACCCCCCCCCCCCCCCATAAATGAATTGTACTCTGATATGCATTCGGGGCACGATATTTTTTCCTTAATTTTTTCACTTCGGTTATACCTTGATATGGATTTTTCTGTACCGATACCTACGTACGAGGAAACCAATAACACTGGCTTATTGTCAAGCCATTTGACCACAGTGACCTTGTTTTTGTCATCAGTCACTTGATCAGATGATCCTCTTCCTTCTAATTTGAGCATGGCATCAGTTTTGAGTATTTTGTCGGCTCCACGAGAGCGGTTAGCCCTCAAGGTACCTAAACTTAGGATGCCATATTCATTGCGAAGGTGCATAATCAATTCAGGTGAGGAAAAAAAATTGTCAAAATAAACCGTCTTGAGGGCAGGGGATTTGATGGTTTGGCATAGGGCCAGCACACAAAAGCTGGAAAAAGTAAATGTCTCGGATTCATATTTGCTGAATTTAAAATTATCTAGAGTATCACCTCCCGAAAACGGAAAGAAATCATAAATTATCCCCGAAATTCCAGCCCGAACATAAAATTTGAAGCCCCATCTTATCGGTTTGTCCTTCATGAATTGGCGAAGGGAGCCAGCTTTTTTGCCTTTGTAGGCCACCATCATTTCGTCAATGGAAAATTTGTCTTCTTCTGTGATTGATAAACATTTTTGTCTAATATGCTCTATCAGCGGTCGTACTTTGAAAAAACGGTCTTCGGATTGGTTACTCGTATTGTCTGCAAAATGCAGAAACCTACGTATTTTTTAAGTTTATTTAGGGGCATGATTGATGCAACTTTCTCATATCTTAGAGCCCGGGAATAATAATCTCCGTATGATGGCATTACAACCACTCCAGTAAGAAGTTCCCACGCCAGGAAGTCCTTTACATCTTCTACTGTCAACCTAATACTTTCGCCTGTTATCTGAGTGCTGTAAGGTTACTTTGATCTCTGATGAGTTCTAGAACATCGTCGCTGAAGAACTCGTAGAAATAGTCCACAGCAGTCAGGTCTGCTCCTTGATTTGATTCAACGTCTTCAGCAGCAGATGTCATTTCAATACGGGGAAGAGCCACAGCTCCCAGAAAATGGCGTGACCTTTTCCACCTAAAAAAAAAAAAAAAAAATTAAAATTAAAATAATTTAGGAGCATGTAACAATTTATTACAACTTTACCTTATTGGTTTCACTTTCTTATTTTTATTTTTCTTCTCTTCTTGGGGGCAGCCTTTTTTACACCAACCATTTGCCTTCGAGAAGATCTTGTCGGAGATGTTGTCGATTTCGTCGCTACTTTTTCCAAGCAATCATCAGTTGGCTCAAGATTGACAGTTGAAAGTTCACCAAGCAAAATATCTGAGAAGGTGACGATGTTTTCAGGCGAAGCCACAACCATCGGCTCGTCCGAAATGACTTCTAATTGCTGTTGTTCTGGTTCCATTTCAAACGCGGCTTCTTCAGCGTCATAACGCTCTTCAACAAAAACATCTAAAAATTGTGACGCTTCTTGCAAAAGTTCATCGTCGTTGAGGACTATATTTTCACCTTCGTCATTCTCATCACCGGAATCAGCATTTGGCTGAGGAACTAGAGAAACTAGATATGCTCCTCTTGAGGAAAAACGACTGCCCTGAGAGTAAAAAATAGGCAATTCACAAAGAGAAGTAAAAAAAAAAAAATAACATTCAAAAAAGAGCTTGAGGAAAAGTATCAGGCGGAATACGGACACTGTGATTTTCCAAATGTACAGAGTATCCTAGAAGATACATGAAGAAAAAATAATTTGTGGCGTAAATACTCAAATAATCGATCAGACTCTTTTTTCATAGTATACTGGACATAATAATAAACAATAATCATATTTTTTTAACTTATAATTATAGGCTTTATAATATAAAAAATGATCATGAACTTACCCATCCTGACCGGGACGCCATGATAGAAGTGAAGCTCGGAGTTGCTCGTTGAAGGGGGTCAGTCGTTTCGAACTAATACCGCCTCGAACTTGTACCGTCTCGTACTAATTTGGAAATAAAAAATAAGATTATTTAAAAGGAACCTTCGACCTTGACGTCTCATCCTAACGATCAAAACAAAAACATTACGTCTCAAACTAACTTAATAGCCGGTATCCCTTTGTATCGGCATTACAAAGGTTTCCGCTCGCCCCTCTTGTTTACCTATTAAATAAGAGGGGGGTTTCGGTCTCCCTCCTTGCCGACGTACCCCGCTTCTTTGCCTTCCGCTCCCTCGTTCACTCCCCTCTCCGCCCTCCATTCTTTTATCATCTGCCCGCGACCACATAATTATTATTATTCTGCCGCGCGACCTAATTTGCATATCATCCACGTCTCTTTAATTTCTCTAATTCTTATAGAAACCCTAATAAATGACGTATCATTTTTTACGTTTTTTTATGGCGGAGACAATGGTAACACTCAAATTTCAATTAGACGCAACTATTTTTTTGTTTTTTGGTGGGGGGGGGGGGGTATTGATGGGGGGGGGTAAAAATTAAAAACCGGCAAAATTATTAAAAAAATAAATTAGGAAAATTGAACTCAAGGAATTTTCGAACTTCGAAAAAATGGCGGAGTTACGTCTGTCTGAAGTAATAATAAATGCGCTGCGGCCGTACCTTTGGTCCGATCTTCACCAAATTTCCATTGAATTCTCCTTTCAGTTGCTAGCGTCCGCCAAGTCAAAATTTTTTGGCCTATACGGGCGGCTTTCCCCTCGTTGCTTTGGCATTATGAAATCTTCTGAGAGCACCTACGCGTTGCATACCTAATTTCAGCATGTCTATTCACGAATTCTTTATTGATATTTTTAGCATAAATTTTGGAGAAAACGTTTTCGGTAGAGAGGGGTTGGTGATGAGGAGGGGGGGGGGGGGAACCAAAATAGATTTTGATCGTTTGATTTTTGAAAATTTACTACCCCTCACCCTAGAATATTTTATTTGAAAAACATTAGGAAACATTGCTCAATTAATCAATTAATCAATTATGTACCTAAAAAATTAAAAGTTAAAGAATTCAAAAAAGTATGTCTAAGAGTTAAACCCCGCGTTGGTTGTACCACTCGTCAGTAGCCTTGCAGTTAGATTTTAAAAAAGGTTTAATATTCTAAAACCCGTCTTATTACGACATTTCTTCGCTTGATTTTGTTCATTTGGGTCTTCTTTTAATGTTTTAGAGCCTAAACATGCTTAAAAATCTAATGGAGACGCCTTTTAACTTCATAAACTAAAAATATCGCCCGCACTAGTTTGAATCTTCCCGCGCAAAATGGGAGCGATAACTTGATGATTAACTTCAATTAATGAATATCTTAAATCAACTTCTAATTATTCTGTTTCTTTGGTTGACCTTATAAAATGAATCCTTGTGAAATTCTGAAGAGAAATTCGCTGTTACACCTTGGTGCGAAAAAGGGAACGGAACGGGCGGCGTGCTATTTTTGCTTTCGTACGCCGGAGAAACCATCGATGTATATACATCGATGGGAGAAACTGAATATTTCGTCTCGAAATTCAATTTTTTTTTTCGTACGCCGGAATTACTTAACTTCTCGTCTCCAAATTTCACAAGGATTCATTTTATACTTTTAACTAGAGAAATGGAAACGATTAGAAATTGATTAAAGTTATTCGTTAAATGAAGTTAATCAAGCTATCGCTCCCACTTCGACGAACGAATATTCAAACCAGTGCGGAAGATATTTTTAATTTTTGAGGTTATAGGGCGGGTCCATTGGATTTTAAGGGTCGTTTATGCTCAGAAAGGTTTAAAAAGGCCCAAAAGATCAAAGTCATGCAGTTGAAAGTTAGCCTTGCAGTAAGTAGTTTCCCTTCTAAAGTAGTTTCTGAATATTTAACTACTCTCCATGAAGGAGAGAGCCACCGTCGGCAGCTCGGCACATGTCTAACCTAGGTCTCCACTCTCCAACCCTCCAATCATTCTCGAACCAACCCAACGACGATGAAGAGGTCACGCACGAGGTAAGATAAGTATTTTTTGAATTTTTGCAAGTTTATTTGGTTCAAACATCACGTTTGCCATTTTGGTTGGTGAACTATCGTCGGTGAGTTGGCAATACCTCCTATTTGGCAATTTTCTAGAAAAATTAAATTTTTATCTGGTAATTCTTATCATCACGATGTACCGAGAAAAACGTCTAATTTCGCGTTAATGTTGACCGACAGTAGCCCCTCATATATTATAATCCAATATAATCTGCTTTTCTCCGTTAAACAATATCCAAGAAAAGTTTTGAATAATTTTACCCTCCATGTCGGGGTTTTGGGAAAAGGTCTTTCAGACCCTTTAGCTTTAGAGTGGAGTCTAATTGATTATGGATCTAAACTGATTACAATAGTTTTAAGTATTTTTCGATCGACCATAAAAATTTAATTTTGTTTGTCTTTTAGGGGGATCCCACAACCCTCATATGTATAAAAGACAAATCATGATCACAATATGACTTTATTTTTTCCCTTTTCTTTTACCTTGATTCTTAAAAAAATTTGTAAAAAAAAAAATTTTGTAGTTTTTTTTGGCTATTATCCTGGTATAAGTTATACGTTTAGGTGTGTTTATGGATAATCCAGGAAGTAGACTCACCTAAACGTAAAAAAAAATTTTTTCACCCCCCTCCCTCCTACAATCAATTTCCTCATCTTTAATTTCCTATCCTGGCCAGCTCCACGTAATTACAATAACATTTTTTCTGCGGTCAAATTTTCTCTTGTGCAGATTAAAGGTATGTCAGCAAGCCGTTGATATAAAGTTAGCCTTGCAGTGATGTTACATTGTATTAGGTGTACAAAATGAAACTCAGCCACAGTTTAATTTAGTAAATTTGAATTTTGTAGATTTTAGCCGAGTTTCATTTTCCACACCTAATAATTGCCCAAATTGTAAGCCTATTAAATTCATTCATAACTACTTCTGCTTATAGCGAATCCAGTATGAGCAAAAGATATCTGATTCAACTAATGAAGAGGCACAGGAAAGTCAATGTAGTTGAAGTCGTCAGGATTTTGGAACGCGTAAGTTTGGTTTAAAGCAGCACATTTTGAAATCACTTATAAATATCGTTTTAGGAAACCACGAATTGGAACAAATTTCTCGCCTTAGTAGAAGGGGCTAACGAAAGGGCAATCGAGAAAGCCATCGAACTAATTTTACGTAGTGTTGTAAGTACAATATTTTTTATGTAGTCGGTCACCTGAATTTTTTTATAGCGGCCACCTCATCCAGCTGACCCTTCTTCGAGGCCACCTCATCCAGCTGACCCTTCTTCAAGGCCACCTCATCCAGCTGACCCTTCTTCGAGGCCACCTCATCCAGCTGACCCTTCTTCGACGCCACCTCATCCAGCTGACCCTTCTTCGACGCCACCTCATCCAGCTGACCCTTCTTCGACGCCACCTCATCCAGCTGACCCTTCTTCGACGCCACCATGTATTTTAAATAAAATAAATGAATGAATGAATCCACGAATGTATTTTAAAATAAAATAAACTATGTAATTTAAAATAGTTTAAGTGTTAATAATTTTGTTAATATGAAATTCCTTTGATATTACGCTTCTGGATTAACCACCGTACCTACTTTTCAAGATGTACCGAAATCTCCGCCATTTTGGTAATTTAAAAAAATCCTTAAAATTTGCAGTAAGAACTCAAGAATTGAGATTAGGAGGAAGGAAGAGGGTTTGCTTAATAAAAGTAAAATAGGATTCAATCTTTGATTGCCCACATTGCTCGTACTGTGAGCGTCTCCGCCCATCTTTTTATGTATGGATACATAAACTTTGTGTATGTTTGTATTTTATGTTTTATTTTTTTCTCATTCTTTATTTTTTTTTCTGACATTTAGCAAATTTAAAAATCTTTCTCATCAACTGTTTCAGTATTTTAAAATCGGAATCGAACGATAAAACAATAACATCAGAATTTTCCGATTTTAAATTTCATGGTAAATGTAACTAATATATACATTTGTATTACCAAAGTAGTTAAGAGAAATTTAAGTGTGCATGAAGGAAAGGGGAGAAGTAGAAAAATTCAAATTTCGCGCTTGTTTATTTTACTTGAGTATGTTTCCGTAGTAGCGCTAGTGTATCAACTTTTCCTGAAAAATCCGCATCTTAAAAAGACTCAAATCTAATCTAAAAGGATACATCGACATGGAAGCAAATGAAGACATGGAAGTAAATGGAAACGAAATTTTTTTAAATTCAGGAGAGACAACGTAAGTACAATACCTATTTATATTTGTCTTTATTCACAAGTATGTAGGTCACTTAGGAAATAAGAATTTTCAACAACAAAGAAATACATGCGGCTTCTCTAACCTGTTGAATTTGTCACAGAGAGTTTTCAAGTCATTTAAAGTGTTTTAAAGTCATTTACTGCACTTAAAATTGTGGGATACCATAACGTCATCGGGTCAATATTCCTCCCTTACCCATAATATTACAAAGTAAAAACCTGAATTTTAGCATACTTCAAATTAATCCCTGGGACCCGAGGTTTAAAGGAGAAATTAAGGGCGCATTTACCGTGCTAACCAAGATTTTTATTAACTTCCTCTTTGTTTGATGTTATTTAACACAGTAGAGACTTTTTTTTTTTGTACAGACCGATGGATCTCTCGCTGAGAGCTTGCCGACCGTCAGAGAGGTTAGTCTTATCACCCCTCCCTGGACCGTCTGGGACTAGCGCGTAAGTTGGTTTGACAATTTTATAAATTCTATGCTCATGAAATATTTTTTCTTTAGACCGATCGATCTCTCGCTGAGAGCTAGCCCACCGTCATGCCCGGTCCAGACTCTCGCGAAGTAGCCCGAGGAGCGAGAGTGTGGAGAGGTCCCTCGCTCCTCGGTAATTCTCGCCTATCTCCTCCCGAAGTCCACTCCGCGGATAGGAGATGAGAGTGTGGACGGCTTACTTGGTGTTCCTCGGCCTTTTTCGGACTTTATTTCCTCGCTCCGGCCAACTCCGAGATAAGGGCGGTATTTTGTACCCGAGTCAAAGGAATACCGAGGAACCCCCCTTCCTGTTTCCATGGTTACTGCACCCCGCATGCGACGACCACTTGTTTTTGTTCAGTTTTTATTTTAAATTCACCGAAGACGCTGTTTTTTTTTTTTTCCCTTCTGTCTGAAAATCTGAAAATGTCTGAAAATCAGCAATGGCCACAGGAACTCCAGTTGGAGTTCCTGGAGGCTCTTCAAGCTGAACCTGTAATTTGGGACCCTAAGAATGCCCTCCATAAAGATAGGAAGAAGTGATAGAATGAAGAAATTGCCAAGGCACAAGCCAAATCGACGCAATCGTCCGCCATGGCCGAATTCACGAAGAGTAATGCCGAGAGTGTGGATGCGCATGGGCTTTCCAACTTCGAGGAGTATACTCCGCGAGGAAGACTCCGCGAGAGTGTGGATGGGTGTAAAATGTGCGCATTGCCTCGCCCGACTTCGGTGTGATGCTCCGCGAGGAGACTCCGCGAGAGTCTGGACCGGGCATCAGAGAGGATAGTCTCATCACCCCTCCCTGGACCGTCTGGGACTAGCGCGTAAGTTGGTTTGACAATTTTATAAATTCTATGCTCATGAAATATTTTTTCTTTAGACCGATCGATCTCTCGCTGAGAGCTCGCCGACCGTCAGAGAGGTTAGTCTTATCACCCCTCCCTGGACCGTCTGGGACTAGCGCGTAAGTTGGTTTGACAATTTTATAAATTCTCTGCTCATGAAATATTTTTTCTTTAGACCGATCAATCTCTCGCTGAGAGCTAGCCCACCGTCAGAAAGGATAGTCTCATCACCCCTCCCTGGACCGTCTGGGACTAGCGCGTAAGTTGGTTTGACAATTTTATAAATTCTATGCTCATGAAATATTTTTTCTTTAGACCGATCGATCTCTCGCTGAGAGCTCGCCGACCGTCAGAGAGGTTAGTCTTATCACCCCTCCCTGGACCGTCTGGGACTAGCGCGTAAGTTGGTTTGACAATTTTATAAATTCTCTGCTCATGAAATATTTTTTCTTTAGACCGATCAATCTCTCGCTGAGAGCTAGCCCACCGTCAGAAAGGATAGTCTCATCACCCCTCCCTGGACCGTCTGGGACTAGCGCGTAAGTTGGTTTGACAATTTTATAAATTCTATGCTCATGAAATATTTTTTCTTTAGACCGATCGATCTCTCGCTGAGAGCTAGCCCACCGTCAGAGAGGATAGTCTCATCACCCCTCCCTGGACCGCCTGGGACTAGCGCGTAAGTTGATCTAATTATGTCCTCAATGTGTATCAAGATTATTTTTATTGAGAGTTTTTTCTTTTTTTATTGACTAGTTTTGCGCCCCAGTGGACGCCTTATCAGAACTACGAAGTTGAATAAATAATTAATTATATAAATAATACTTGTATAACATTAGTAAAGATATAAACTTTGAATAAATAAAAATAAAAATACAGGTTTAAGATATAAAAATAGAGAGTTCATTAAAACAATAAAATTGACTAAAAAATATTTAAAAATAAAATTACAATTCAACTATTTAGTTAACAATCAATAACATATATGTATACATAACTAGTTAGACAGGGTTTAGTTGTAATTCATTAAAAAATTACACCGACTAGTTTTTCTCATTTTTTTAGTATGGTTTTTTTGAGAATAGTTTAAAAATATTTTACTCATTTATTCGTCGGTGAGTTCACTGTGTTAGTGAGGTTTTTTTTTAAAAAGGAATTCTAATTGGTGGATGGAATTAAGAATTAACGTTTAAAACAGAATGATTGAAATGAAACAGAATGGTGATTTTTGAAAATGGGAGGGTGTCATTATTAAGGATGTTTTTTGTTTTGTTGGATTTTATTATTAGGTTACGATTTCGAGGTTTTGTATTGGGAATACTATTTTTCACTATTTTTTTTAAAAGGTTTAGTATATTGGTATTCGCCGCATCAACCGTTTTGTTCGGACCTTTTATGTTTACATTTTTAGCAATTGAATAGGTGTCTGGAAGAAGGGCCTATGTCACGATTTTTTCGAAACTCAGGTTTTTGTCGAATAAGGGCCTATGTCAAGTGGTGTACGTATTGCCATGGTAATTAGTTGAAAAGGAAGCCGCTAGAGGTCAAGAGAATCACAATCGTTGAGAGAAATCACAAAACTTGAAGTGGAAGATAGGCCTAGGTTATCATCACGACAGTTGCCACTCACCAACATATATAATGGATATAATGGAAGAAGGGCCTATGTCACTTTCGCTTATCTTTATTGCAAATACTAATGGGATGTTTTTGTATTGAAGCTCCTGTAAAATTAGGAAAACGTGACATAGGCCCTTCTTCCGGACACCTATTCAATTGTATTTATGGCTATGTCAATTTTAATGTTGTAATGAACTCTCTATTTTTATATCTTAAACCTGTATTTATATGTTTTTCATTGTAATTTATTAAAAGTTTATTTCATTACCAATGTTATGCAAGTATTATTTATATTATTAACTTCGTTTTAGTAAAAATCATATTGTTTTCAGTTCTGATAAGGTGTCCACTGGGCCGCGACACTAGTCAATAAAAAAATATATAAAAATAACGTCTGATAAGTCAATACACCCTATACAAATAATATTTACTGACAATTTTTTTTCTCTCTCTTCTCTCAAGGCAAGTTGAAACTATCATCACACGTAAAAGGAGAAACCTGACTCTGTATAAAGGAGATGGACACTTGTACGTCCTGAATAGGAGTCATCTTGGTAGAAGGTAAACATCTTGTTTTACAGTTGACTATCTGGAAAAGGGAGTGATGGTGGAGTATTGCACGGGTCAAACTCTTTGGTCTCTCGCCATTGTTCCCTTTTGCTTATTTGAATAGTTTAAAGTAGTAGACTCTGTTTAAAAGTTTAAAAAGTTGTTTTTCAACTCTGATAACATGTGTTCTTATATTGCAGATACTACCGTTGCACAAGGTATTCAGATCTTCATTGCCTTGGGAGGATGGTTTGTGATGGTGAAAATGTCGTTTCATCAACAACCCACAACCATGTTCATCCGACTGAGTCCGAGGTGAACATCATAAAAATCCAAGGGAGGCAAATGCAACAATTGTTGCACAGCAGTACGGCAGTGTTGACTCCGATAGGAGATATCATCAACCAAGTGATGAGGGAGTTAGTGCAGTGCATAACCACTTTCATATTAAAGCTAATATCTTCCTTTTCCAGTCACGACCCGACAACTGCCGTTCAGTTTAACAGAGCAGCAAGGAGGATGGCTGAAGCTAGGAGGCGGAGCTATCCTCCAGTGCCGAATAATTTAGCGGATTGGGGAGCCTTCCTGTCAACATCGCCAAGGAATGTCGTTTGGGATGAGACAGGGCCCATGTTCCAAACGACATCGACTGTCAATGGGAGGACGTCCCTTCTGTTCTACTCAAGTAGAACTGTTCAAAGGTTTCAGTTTTTAAGGAGCAACATAAGGTACATCTGCATCGATGGGACCTTTTCTGTGCGACCACGCACTCCACAGAGTGCTCAACTTCTTACAATTTTAGTGGTGGTTGGAACAGTGGTATGCACTTTTTTATTTATTTATTTATTTGTTGTACTCCATGAATTTTGGTGTACTTTCTTCTTACTAATACATTCAACAATATTTCATGCAATTAACAGTAACTTTTTTATTATTAGTTTCAATCTCGATCTTACGTATCTATCTCTGCTATCTCTCTCTTCACTGAAACCTTCAATGTTTTGTGTCTACATATCCGTAATTGACTTAGTGTTTTATCTAATCAGCTTCAATAACTCTAATATCTTTTGTCCAGGCATTCCCGTGCATTTATGCCCTTATGGAGGGCAGAAGAAGAAATGACTATTTGCCGGTGCTTGAAACTCTTCGAAGCATTCTTCAAATAGAATGGCGTGGCGTAACCTTTATTACGGACTATGAAATGGGTCTGATTGACTCAGTAGGAACCGTTTTCCCTGAGTCATTTCAGCAGGGATGTTTGTTCCATTTCACCCAGGTAAATACTTAAGAATTTTATGCATTATTATGAATTATGTTGTAGAGCGTCCGTAGAAGGGTAGTACGCCTGGGACTTCAGGCAGACGCAAGAAATGAGCAAGTGGCAGGCGTAGTGAGAATGGTACGTACAACAAAAATTTGGACATACATTTCTCTTTTATCCCTATGGGTTGATTTCCTGGACTTTTTTGTACCGTACTTTTTTGTTAGTAGTGGTCCTTTGCAAAGTCATAAAACGTAATTTAATTGTTTGTAATGTAAAACGAAATTAATTACATACTTTTCATTCCTCAGATTATGGCGCTACCTTTTTTGCCGCAGAACAGAGCCCTGGAGGGGTTTGAAGCCATCAGGCAAGAAGTTGAGAACCGTGGGGTCCAAACTTGGAGCCCCTACTTAGGTACATCCACAACTTTTGGATTGCCAGGGTCCAAAATTTTTCCGTAAGTCTTTAAATTACCTGACAAATTTCCTAATAACTGTTTTAACTATAGATGACCCATACATCTTATGATTAATTCCTTCTTATTTTAATTTTTTTTAAATTTATTTATTATTATTATTTATTTAATTTTTTTAGGTGTACAGATCAGAGCATCGTACAAATAACTTTGCAGAGTCTCACCATGCTCTTCTGAACAGGCGTGGACGTCATCTGCCCGCCTGGCAGTTTTTTGGTAAAAAGCATTTTATTTTAATAGCCAACACAAATTAATTATCTGTCCTCTACAATTTTAGAATTACTCCTCGATTTAGAAAACAGGACTGTGGCTGAATTGAGCCAAATTGCGAGAGGAGAGGAGGTGAGTACTAGCATGGCACAACTATTTCAATCTATTTATTGACTCAATTCTAATTATTACATTGCTTAACATAATAACAATAATTTACTATTTTTTGTAACAGATCAGGAATCCTAGACGTGCTAGCCGAATAGCACGTGAGGAGCGACTGAGAGAAGTCCAAAGCCAACCAATTAACGATATAGTCATGTACCTACGAAGATGTGGCCACCACTCTGAGAATATCGTTAACTTTGGTATGTGAAGTATCATTTTACTTAGTAGTAATTCAGGTGTGGGCAGCCTTAGTTAAGTCAGGTTACGCATTTTATTTAGGTACTTAATGCACAAAACGCCTGATTTATTCTCCGTGAAATTCGAAAACCTTTTTTAAAAATTATAAATTCCCAAATGACAAAATGTGCCTACTTTCAATCCTTCTTTGCTATCTGCGCATCAATGTAATCAAAGGATTTTGTAGTTTAGGCCCTTAGTAATGTACCAGAACCCCTTGGCCGATTTTAGCCGTTAACAAACTCAACCGAGCTGTTGAGAAAAAAACACTAAATACCTACTTTCGTTATTAATGAATCATGTCTCTTTACTGTTTCAGAGGATGGCTTCTCCGAGTCATCAGATGACGACGACTACTTGCAACCACTCCCTCCATTACAAGTAGCTCCTCCTCGAGTCTCTCCGCCACCACTACCTCCACCAGCTCACATCTCCCCGCCACCTCCGCCTCTATTTCCAATTGACTCGGAGGACTCCGATGACTTGGATGACCCTCCCCCAATTGGAATAGGAAGTGGAGTAGAAATCGAGAGAGGAAGGGGCAGAGGTAGAGGTAGAGGAAGAGGAAGAGGAAGAGGAAGAGGAAGTCAGAGAGGAATAGGAGGTGGCAGAGGCCAAGGAAGAGGAGGACGAGGACGAGGACGAGGACGAGGACGAGGACGAGGTCGAGGTCCAGTTCGAGGTCAAGGTCATGGTCAAGGAGCAGCAGCACCAGAACAAGATCCACAACCAGCGCAAGCACCAGCTCCAGCAGAAGCAAGAGAAAGAAGAGGGAACCAAAGGACATGTGTAATATGTCTTGAAGATGAACCCTCGTGGGTTGTGGTACCATGTTACCATCTTTGCTTCTGCATGACTTGTAGAAATGCGGAGGAAGTTATTGACATGGATCGTTGCCCTGTATGTAGGGGACTCATAGGGCATCTAGTTCAAATATTTTAAAAACCTTTTCAGGAGGAAATCCTTGAATCAACAGGCGTTCATGACGCGCTGTGAGACATGTCCAGGGAGGAAATCCCTGAATCAACAGGCGTAAATGACGCGCTGGGAGACATGTCCAGGGAGGAAATCCCTGAATCAACAGGCGTAAATGACTCGCTGGGAGGCATGTCCAGGGAGGAAATCCCTGAACCAACAGGCGTAAATGACGCGCTGGGAGGCATGTCCAGGGAGGAAATCCCTGAACCAACAGGCGTAAATGACGCGCTGTGAGACATGCATCTGTGGGCTAGTTGCCTCCAGTGCGATGTCAAACTGAGGGGGTAACGAAGTCGGTCAGTTCTGTGACTAGGGCACTTTGTGTTATTTCGCTTTTTCGTGTAATGACGCATTGTTCCACTAATCGAGTTCTGACCAGATGGTTGGTTGCCACTTCTTAAGGCGTTGGAGGAGCCTTAAGGTGAAAGGGGACGACAAGTGTGGAGTTTTTTCGTGAGACAGAAGATGTGAGAAGGAAAGAGATAGAAACTCAAAATTTGCGGCACCTCTCACTCCTCTAAAAATGGTTCGATTTTAATTCTGTAAAGTGGAGCGTACTCGTTGTTTGAGTACAAATGTCGCAATTTTATCAAGAAAATTTTTTGAGCATCAGATTTTGAGATTTTGAGTTCAAAATTTTTGTTTTTTAGAAATTTAAAAAGTCTTCTTATACATAGAATCAGAAAAAAATACTGAATCCACCGCACTTGGAAAAATTAAAATCGGATGAAAATTGGCCTCCGAAACGGAAAAATACGATTTTCCCTTTGATGTTTCGCCGCTTCCTCGCACCCGCTTCTTGGTATCGACCCTCTGAGTCCACCAAGATTTTTTTTTTATAGAAAGCGGGAATCTCGGAAGACTCATTATTTTCCAATCTCTATCCTACGAGTCCACTAAAATTTTTATTTTTATAAATTATTGAAAATTTATATTGTATGCTATAAATTTCTGCTAAAAGTGAAAAAGTATTATTCGGTGTGCCTACTTTCATTATTTTTTCTTGAATGTGTTCTAAACTATATTTCATACATTTTATGTATGAATTATAATTTATAGCAATCTGATAAACGTAAATATAGAAATAGTTATGTACATTGAACTCACAAAAGTGTGTGTAAATTTATTTCATTTGTTATGGTTTTTGACCTTGCCCTGTTTCTATGCGGAGGAGAAACAAAAACAAACATGATTGCGAGAGGATTATCTCCCACCCTTTCTTACCAACCCTACTTATTATTTACAAAAGTCATCAGTCGCCTATTTTTTTTTCGCCCTTGGGTTTACTTGTTTTTTTTTTCTCTAAAAATGAGGTGTTCAACGAAAGGTCAAAAAAAATTGTGTGTAAGTGCCAAAAGAAAGAAAGTTGGCAGAAAACGAAGGTGAGTCTAAATGAATTACTAATAGATTTAATTAATTAATTAATTTATTATTTATTAAATAATACTATATTTTATATTGTTAATTATTATAAATATTTAAAGTTAGTTATTATTTTATATAAATAATATAATATGTAATTAATCAATGTGTAAAATTTGAAAGTGGAAAAAGTACGAACAACTTCAAAAGCACGAACTCTGAAAACCCGGTTTTTGCCGAAGAAATAGAAGAAAACGATACTAGTAATGATAATATACCAATGGTTGCGGTAAAAAAAATATATCCCAGCTCGAAAAAGAAAAAACGAACTATCAATGTAGGATTAATGAAATGGAGAACTCGGTAATTTATTTATTCATTTATTAACTTTTTTAAAATAAAGTAATACTTTTTTGTTCACTAGACCGAAAAACTTGGCGGACCATGAGTCTTCCGTAGTTCAGTCTCAAAATGTAGGAATAACCGAAAACCTAGGAATCGCTATTCCCGCGGACAACAATAACATGTCCACATCTCAATATGACTTTTCCGAAGAGGAAGAAGAAGCAAATGAAGAAGAAGTTTCAATTGAAGAACCAGTACTTCGAAAAACTCTAATGTAAATATAAATTGTAATTTTTAATTTATTTGTGCATTCAACAAACTAAAAAGGGATAAAATGTTACTTTTATTTTTTCAGGAGTGACAATAAAGTATCGATCGAAGGTAGATTTATAGTAGACGGAGGACACTTTGTGTCAGCGATTCGAAGCTTAGAAAATCATCGAGGTAATTGCTCTAAGAGCGATAACGGATACTTCCAATTTGTGAAAAGCTCAAATAGAATGTTGGAGTGTACTCTTACATTCCAATGTCCCTACTGCAAAGAAAAAAAAATCGTCTGTAGCGAACCTCCGGCAACGAATTTGACACCGAATTTGTCAATCGCTGACTGTGCAGTTTGGGGATTTATGTCGACTGGAGGCGGACACAATAAAATGGAAGAGGTTTTTTCGGTCATGGGGATACGATCAATCGACAAAAAAACATTTCGAAGTGTAGAAGAAAAATTAGGAAAGGTGTGTTCCTAATGGATTTAAATTTTTTTTTTTTTTTAATTTTTTGTTTGTTTCAGATATGGAAAAATAAACTTGCTCAGTTAATGAGAGAAGCTGGCGAAGAAGAAAAAAGGCTCGCAATCGAAAATGGAGACGTCAATTCCTCGTCCGGTATTCCCTATATTTCTGTTATCGTCGACGGTGGGTGGTCCACGAGGAGCTACGGACATAAATATACCGCAAAATCAGGTGTTGTCTGTGTCATTGGCCATCGAACGAGGAAACTGATTCATGTAGATGTAAGAAACAAGTATTGTTCTTACTGTGAGATTTCTTCATCAAAAGAAGAGACAAAAACTCATGTTTGCTATAAAAATTGGCAAGGGCCCTCCACAGCGATGGAAACTGACATGCTCGTAGCGGCCTTTCGCTCGAGTGAGGACCTACACGGACTGCAATACACAACAGTTATAGGCGATGGAGACTCTTCGGTCTACAAAAACATAAAAGAAAAAGTACCGTACGGCAGAAATGTAAAGAAAATCGAATGTGTTAATCACGTTTTGAAAAACTACACAAAATCATTGTTTGAGTCTCGAAAAAAAAACGGCTCGAATTACAAAAGAATATTAACGAATGATAAAATAAAAACTTTGAAAATAATAGCAAGCCGTACAATAAAGCATCACAAATCTGTTGACGTTGTTGCTGACGTTGCAATTTTAAAAAAAGATTTGACCTTAGGCCCTAAACACGTTTTTGGGGACCACAGAGATTGCCCGCAATATTTCAATTGCAAAATCGATAAGGAATCAGCAGTTGGACCCATGACTGAAAGAGTTATAGCTTCAGCTATGGACTGCATTCTCCCTGTAGTGAGGAAGGCTGAAAAATTAGCGCCCAACGAAACCAGTAATGCTGCTGAAAATTATATGTCCTTGGTAGCTAAATTCATTGGTAAGGTAAAACCGGCTTATGGACAGTGTGGTGTACTTTTTTTTTTTTTTTTTTTTTTTTTAGGTGGTAAAGTAATTGATCGCTCGAAACGAGGAAGTTATGAGTTTCGAACTCAAGGAGCCGGGTTAGACTTTCAGATGGGACCGGAATGGCACTACCACACCATGAAAGATTTTTTGGGCAAGAGTCCAAAAGCAATCATAAAAAAAACTGCAGCTCGGAGAAAGCTACGGTTGGCGTCAACCAAAAGATGTCTTGCACAAAAAAGTACTAAGAGGTACAAAAAAGAAAAAAGAGGAGAAGATCAACATTATGGACGTGCGTGCGAAAAAGTTGAAGACGATGAAATGAAGCTTGAGGATATGGAGGAGGAAGAGTTACAAAATAAAAAAAATGACCTTTTAAAATCCCTCGAAATTCTTTCGGAGGAGGAATTGGAGATTACAACTCGGGGACAAAATGAAAACCCCAAATGGGAGGAAGAAAGGAAAAATCGTCTCACAGCTTCTAAGTTTGGAGCCGTTGCCAAGAGAAAATCCCCAAAATGGGCTAATTTAGTGAAAACCATTTTGTATAGCCGGTTTTCCGAAAATGCTGCCACCCTATATGGTCACCGCACAGAAAGAGTTGCAATAAACCAATTTTGCGATCAAACGGGCAAGATAGTCGAAGACTGCGGCCTGTTCGTGAATAAAAATTATTCTTTCTTAGGAGCTTCTCCTGATGGTCAAATAAAAAATGAAGATGCCCTCGTCGAAGTCAAATGCCCGTTCTCGGCGAGAACTCTGACTATTAGAGAGGGGGTGGAAACCAAAAAAATAACTTTTTTGGACTCTAAACTAAAGTTAAAAAAAAATCATGACTTCTTCTATCAAATTCAGGGGCAGCTCAATATCAGTCGAAAAAAATTATGCTACTTTATTGTATATACAGAAAAAGAGATGATTTTCGAAAAAATTGAAAGAGACGTATCATTTTGGGAGGAGAAAATGAAATATAAATTGACTTATTTTTTCCACTACTGCATGTTACCGGAAATTGTTAATCCGAGGGTTTGGCGGAAAATTAAAATTCGAGAGCCAATCGAAACTTTCGAAGAAGCAATTACTAAATTGAAATTAATGTACAGTACTATATAAATCATTTTATTTACAATTTTTTTATTTTCCTTCCTATGAAAGATAGGGTGTGAGCACTTTTTCTAAAGTCTTATATTCTTGATCGAAAAACTTGGCAAATAATGAGTCTTCCGAGATTCCCGCTTTCTATAAAAAAAATCTTGGTGGACTCAGAGGGTCGAGACCAAGAAGCGGGTGCGAGGAAGCGGCGAAACATCAAAGGGAAAATCGTATTTTTCCGTTTCGGAGGCCAATTTTCATCCGATTTTAATTTTTCCAAGTGCGGTGGATTCAGTATTTTTTTCTGATTCTATGTATAAGAAGACTTTTTTAAATTTCTAAAAAACAAAAATTTTGAACTCAAAATCTCAAAATCTGATGCTCAAAAAATTTTCTTGATAAAATTGCGACATTTGTACTCAAACAACGAGTACGCTCCACTTTACAGAATTAAAATCGAACCATTTTTAGAGGAGTGAGAGGTGCCGCAAATTTTGAGTTTCTATCTCTCTCCTCCTCATAAGCCTGTCTTTGTCCAAGCTCCAAATCACCTTTCACCTTAAGAACATTAATTTTTTTCCTTTTTTTAGTACCTACCTTAGAATGATGTACCGACGAGAAACGCCAAACATAAAACATATTAAACACCAAATAGTTCATTGTCAACTCCAAAGGCAACAGCCATAACAAATAACTTAAATGTGTATTCCAGTTCCTTAAGTTGGTAAGTTTTGAAAATTCCAATTTGTCATTGCACTTATTTTAGTTTCAGTAAAGCAAATCTCACAGAAACCGATGAATAGAATGCAATAATGAAACCGATGGATGGAATGCAATAATAAACTCAGTGCAATAATGAAGCCAAAAATGTATGCTTAACTAAAATTTTGTTATTGTAAAAGTGTAAATAGGGATATATTAATAAACGCTTAAATTTTTAAAAGATAATATACATTATTTTTTGTACTCCTACAAAATAAAATCTGAGCCAAGCAAGCCAGGTATGGAAAGATTCACCGAGAGGCAAAGAAAGGAGTCAGCGAACTAAGTAAATAACGAAGAGGCTTTTAATGAAAATTTGCTGAAGATCGGTGTAACTTCCGGAACGCAGTTTCCAAAACTTCATACAGAAAACGTTTTGACCAAAATTATCTTAGCTAAAAATATCAACAATAATGAATTCGTGAATAGATATGCTGAAATTAGGTATGCAACTCGTAGTTCCTCTCAGAAGGCTTCATAATGCCAGAGCAACGTGGGGAAAGCCGCCCGTAAAGGCCGAACAATTTTTGACTTGGACACTACAAAAAAGAGAATTTAATGAAAATTTTGTGAAAATCGGACCAAAGGTACGGCCGCAAAGGTTGTGGGGTGAAAAAAGTTTAACATAAAAATCGAAATTTTTAAAAAAATTATAATCGAAAAAAAATGTCACCATCGTTTCAAGCGTGAAAAAACTTAAAAATGATGTGTCATATGACGGGGTTTCGATAATATATTATAAAAATCAAAATTACGAAAATGATATGCAAATAATAAGTTGATAAGGGTGATAAGGGGGGGAGGTTGGAGTTAATGAATGCGCCTTCCGAGTTCTGTTGAAGGGAAGGGGTGGGAGGGGATACGAAGAAGGGGACTTGGAGATTGTCAAGGTTAAAACCCCCACCGGGTGGGGAGGCGAGACCGGAACCCCCCTCGTAATCCTTTGAAATGCCAATCAAAGGAACGCCGACCCATTAAGTTAGTCCGAAACGTAATGTTTATGTTTTGACTGTTAGGTCGAGACGTCAAGGTTAAATAATATTATTCTTTTTAGTTATAAATTAGTTCAAGACAACATTATGTTCATTCTAGTTCGAAACGCCATTATTTCCAAAAGTATATACCCCGTTGAAGACACAAAAATAATATGTTACCGCTTTTCGAACAACTAGTAAACTGTTGAGTCATAAAAGGCGAGTTGCAAGGAGTTTGTAAACAAAGGGGAGGCAAAAAAAGAGGATTAAGGCAAAACTAAAAATAAAACATTGGGACGTATCTTGTAGGATACACTGTCCAATTAAGGGTTAAAGAAAGCAGCTGCATAGCATCACGTTCATCTTGTTGTTCCAACCATTTGATGGCAGTCTCAAAGCACAGGAAGGCTTCTTCATTGGTCGGTCCTTTTTCAACCGAGACGTAGTCATCATCTTGATCATCGTCATCATCCGCGTCATCTTAAGGCACTTGGGTCTGCGCTATTATGTCGTCATCTGTCAACAATTCATGGCCAGGATCATCCTCGTCACACTCAAGCCACTCATGAATGTTTTCTTGGTCACATTCTTCAAATCCTGAAGACTCTTTCAACAGTTTAACCACTTCGGAAACAAAGGTCTCATTCCTTGGTTCTTCAGGTGAAGGCCTAGTTTCAGAGTCAAATGTTGGGCAAAGCTTGTTCCAGGCTTTTTTTAGAGTAGACTACTTTTTTTTGACGTGATTCGGCTTTCGGTTAACCGACGTTTCGGATGACCGACTTTCGGATAATCGACGCTCTACTGTAACTAATTTCGTTTAAAACACCTCTTCACAAAAATAATACTTAATTAAAAGAGACATAAAAATTATTAGGGTAAACTGCACAGTCGTTGCCCCCCCTTTTTGGAGATTGGACTTTGAATGCCTATATTTTTTAACGGTTTGGATAAATACTGTTTCATTTTCTTCTATTTCACTTAATAAACTATTCTTTTAACGAAAATGTTAATTTGAATGCTCCTTATTCTTTTATTTTAATTTAAAAATACCTTGACTTTTGAAAAACGCGATCTTATAGTCATTGCCCCAAGTGACACAGATGTTGCCCCTTAGCCGTTTAGTGGTTGCCCACTCCATATATGGTCATTTTCTAACAGCTTTGTAGGTTTACGATGTACCTACAGGTTATCAATAGAAATAATAATAGAAGTTCAAAATCACCTACCTACGAAGGTACCAACCTACTAGCTAATTAAAAAAAAAAAATTAAAAATTTACTAACTAATTAAAGAAATCATGCTTTATAAACGACTTTTTTTTTAATCGAACATATAAAATTTTTATAAAATATTAGGTAACTTTTTTTTTTAATTTATCAGTCGGTAAATCTCAGTTTTGAGTTTGCAGTCTCCATCATCTCTTCAGTTTGCTTGTCGCATGTATCACAGATTGAGGAATTTTTCATGCAATGGTTGTGGAAGACTGTCGCAGAGAATGCATTCCACGAATTCAAGGTGTATGGATCCACCACAACCAAAGCACAATTTTTTTTTTGTTTGTCTTGACTAGGGAGTGTTATTATAGGACTACAAGCACTGAATTATAATACTACTAGTATTATAATTCAGTGCTACAAGGTTCGTCATGACTAGGAAGTTTAAGGGGAAAGTCCGTGTCAAGTGTGGAGTTTTTTAGCGAGACAGAAGATAGCATTAGAGAGAGAGAAGTTCAAATTTTAGGCCCCCCTAGCTCTGTCAAATATCATCCGATTTTAATTTTGAAAAGTGATTTATTTATGTTACAACATTTTGAATAGCTGTAGTCAGCAAAATTATAATTTTTCTGGCCGGAAAACGGAAAATTTTTCTTAATTAAAAATTCAAAAATGTCTCTAAGCACCAGTGTCACCAAAAATTACAGAATCCAAATCTGTTTTCAAAATTCAAATCGGTTGAAAACTCGCGTCCGAAACCGTAAAATCGGCAAACTTTTTTTTTTTTTTTTTTTTTTTTTTTTTTTAGTGGCCTTGCCATAGGCATTAGCCAAAAACTAATAACTACTTCTTTATATCTTAATTTTACATCTTATTATGTATTCATTTAGTGCTTCATAGTTTGTTTCTTTAGATAGTAGGGTGTACAAATTGTAGGGTCTCTCGACACTTAGTCGATCGAGGGACTTGAAAAGGTCCTCTCTTCTGTCTATGTGCTCCTCGCACTCGAGAAAAATGTGTTGGAGGTCTTCCTCCACGTCGCAGGTTGGGCAATTGGGGGTGGGTCTTGACCCTATTTTATATAAAAACTTCCCGCATAGTCCGTGTCCAACGCGTAGACGGTGCATTCTGGTGAAGAACGCTTTGCCTCGACTGATGGGTTGTATATTGGAAGAGTACCATAATTTCCCTTTTAATGTGGGGAATAGTTCTTTATATGTTTTTCCCGTAGGGGCGGATTCAAAGTGCTTCTGCCACTTTTTCTTTATTTTACCATTGAAGGTGTTAATGAGATCGGCTCTAGGGAGAGGGGTATCTAGCTTGTACCCTACACTAATAGCAGATTTGGCCATTTCGTCAACTCTTTGGTTGAGAGACACTCCTGCGTGCCCTTTTACCCAGTGTCACGATAAATAATTGGTGGTTCCCAATTATTTTAATAGATGGCATCTAATGGACTATAGTGAGATAGACGATTGAGGATTAAGAAGAAAAGGTGGGAAAGAGGAGGAGAAGAGTAGAGGAGAAAAATTCGGGGAGTCGGGAAAAAGGAACAGGAAAGAGAAGGTGTGTTTTGAGGTGTAATTTTTCTCCGGCTCAAAATTACACCTCAAAACACACCTTCTCTTTCCTGTTCCTTTTTCCCGATACCATAACATGTTCGTTCACGGTGTGAATTAAGTCGAAGCCAGAAATGCTGACGAAGCATTTGAACTTTATCTGAAAGGCAAAAAGCAAAGAAAAATTGGGCACAGTATTCTCAATTCAGAATCAAGCCGAAGTCATTCTATATTCACCATTCGTATTGTTCAGGCACCATTAAACGAGACTGGCTCTGAAGTTAGGGACGATAAATCTTCTCTCATCGTCAGCCAGCTGTCGCTGGCAGTGAAAGGACTAATCGAACCAATTACACTGGCCAACGTTTGCGTGAAGCATGCAATATCAACAATTCGCTACTAACGCTTCGTACTTGTCTGGAGCATCTTCGAGAAAACCAAAAAGGTGCCAAAAAAATGATTCCATATCGAGATTCTAGGTTAACTCATTTATTTAAAACATTTCTTGATGGCGAAGGACACGTATCGATAATTACGTGCATCAGCCCTCATATGAATGATTACGAAGAAACACTGCATGTTATGAAATTCGCCGAAATGAGCCAAGAAGTTCAAGTGAATGTGGGAATTCCGCAAAAATCGACTCTTTTCATGGAAGGCCGCGGAGAAGCTTCTCAGATGGCGAAAGAAGCAGAAAATATTGCAAACCGTCTAATGCAGGATGAAGAAAAATATTCTTGGTTCAACAATTTACCAAAAATTCCATGATGATGACAGTATGCCTGATCTAATAAAATCTCTTGAAGATGGATTAATCGCAGTGTCTAATATAAGAAAAGAGGTTATCGAAGGCTGTTCAGAAGGTAAAAAGAGATTATTAAATGTGCAGAGAGAAATTGGCTTAGCAATGGCTAATCAACCGCAAGTCCTTCAAAAACAATTACAGGAAGCTAAAGAAAAAATTATCAACTACGAGAAAAAGGCCTTGCGTGACGATTCACAAATGCTCAATATGAAAATGAAAATGAAGGGATATGAGCTTGAAATAAAAAAACTCAAACGAGAACTGACAGAAAAAGAATCGGCCATCAGTCAAACAAGGTTGGAGCAAGAGAAAGGCAAAAAGGCTTTTACTCAAAAAATGATGATGGCACAAGAAAAACTGAATCGTGACTTAAAAAAGAAGATGAGGGCTAGAAAACCAGCTCTCCAGCATGAGAGGTATAAAGAAAGTAATTCAAATGCTGTGAATAAGGTAGTTGCTAACTGCATGCCCGGTTCTTCTGAACAGGTCATTGCTTACGCCAGTCGGAGCCTGACGAACGCGGAAAAGAAATATAGCACGACCGAGCAAGAGTGTCTGGCGGTGCTCTGGGCAATTGAGAAGCTCCGCCCCTATCTTGAAGGGATGAGGTTCACCGTCATCACGGACCATATTGCCTTAAAATGGCTGAATAACCTGCGAGATCCTCAAGGCCGTTTGGCGAGATGGGCTCTTAAATTACAGCAATACGACTTTGAGATCGAACACCGGCCTGGCAAGATGAATGCCGCCGCCGATGCCCTGTCGCGATCGTTTGAAGTGGCGACCGTTACCCTGAAATACGACAATCTCGAGCCGTGGTATGCTAAGATGAAAGGACTGGTGGAAAGGGAACCGTTAAAGTACGATTGTTGGAGGTTAGAAGAGCAACGCTTGTTTAAGTACGTTCCAAATCCAAGGAAAATCATCGGTGATGAAAATGCGTGGAAAATCGTCGTCCCAAAATCGGAAAGGAGGAGTGTGATTTGCGAAAATCATGACAGCCCGTTAGCCGGTCATCTGGGAACATTCAAGACGCTGCGACGCCTTCAAGAGAAATTTTATTGGCCAGGAATGGCTTGCGATGTTGCTAAATACGTAGCTCGGTGTCAGGTCTGCCGTCTCAGCAGTCCCCCCCGGGTCTCATGGGGAAACAACGAGAGGTGACTCATCCATGGGAGATAATCTCACTCGACTTAATGGGGCCGCTGCCCAGGTCCTCTCAGCAAAATAAATACGTCGTCGCGGCGACAGATTACTTCTCCAAGTACGTGGTTGTCGCCCCCCTACGGTCCGGCCACGGCGAAGGGAGTTCGGAAATTCTTGGAGGAGACCGTTATTTTGAAATTTGGAGCCCCAAAGGTAGTGATATGCGACAATGGTTCGCAGCTGAAGAGTAGGGACCTAAACGCCTTAGCCCTCGAATACGGAATTTCGTTATGGTTCACCCCTTCGTACCACCCTCAAGCTAACCCTCAGGAGAGGGTCAACCGGGTAATAAAAACGATGATCCGGTCGTACGTAGAAGAAAACCAAAGATCGTGGGACAAAAATTTACAAAAACTTGCTTTTGCGACGAACACCGCGGTCCACGAAGTAACGGGATTCACCCCGGCCTACCTAAACTTCGGGAGAGAACTACCGTCGTCAGGAATCGACAGCCGACTGGAGACAACAGAAGAAGAGATTTCGCCGATAGACCGAAGGCGACGAGTCGACCAGCTAAATGGTGTAAGCGTCCTTTACGAAGAAGTTCGAGACCGACTAAGACGGGCCTACGAGAAGAACCGACAACTTTACAATAAAGGGAGAAGAACCGTCGATTACGAACCAGGACAGTGGATCTGGAAGAAAAATGTCGTCCTCAGCGATGCAGCGAATTTCATAGCAGCTAAGTTATGCCCAAAGTTTATGAAGTGCAAGGTGAGGGAGCGCCTTTCGGAGGTGGCTTACCGCTTGGAAGATGAGGATGGTCGCGACCTTGGCACCTGGCACGTTAAGGACCTCAAACCCGATGCTCCAGAACCTTAGTCCGCTTAACCCGCTAGTTATTTGTGAAATAACTTCCTTTTTTTTCCGAGGAAAGGGGAGAGTTTGTCACAATTTTAATAGATGGCATCTAATGGACTATAGTGAGATAGACGATTGAGGATTAAGAAGAAAAGGTGGGAAAGAGGAGGAGAAGAGTAGAGGAGAAAAATTCGGGGAGTCGGGAAAAAGAAACAGGAAAGAGAAGGTGTGTTTTGAGGTGTAATTTTTCTCCGGCTCAAAATTGAGGAATTTGTTAAGTTTAGTTTTAGGACCAGGCCTGGCTTTTGAATGTGAGTTTTCGTTTCCTTTTTTTCTATTTATAAAATTTTTTTTTTGGTTGGCAAATTAAATCCGAATGGTTTTTTTAAATTGTTTTCTTTAGTCAACATTCCAAAAAGATTTAATAAAAAGTTTCGCCGTTCTAAGAAAAAAATCAAAAAGGAAAAACGGCGTGGCGCCCGGAAAAGCGAGAAGAGGAAAAGAAAGGTAGGTACGATTGAAGAAGATTTTATTGGCGAGAGGCCCCCTTTTCGTTCTTTAAATACTATTTTTTTGTCTTCTTTTCCACCTACTTACTTCGTAAAAAATTAAGAAGTAATCATGCAAAATTTAATTCTTGCAAAATTTCCCCACCCTTCCCCCCGTCTCGACTGAGCCGAGGCATCCGTGACACCAGCATATAACAATTTTTTTCCCTTCTTCGTTTAATTCATATAAGCATTTCTTTATTTTACCCCGATATAATTACATTTAGTGTTTATGCTAAAGTTTTGTAAGAGATTTACGTTGCTAAGACTGTCGGTTAGGAGGCAGATTTTTTTGAGTTTACTGATTTCGAATATTCTAGGGCTTTTAACAGCGCCGTCCCCTCTGCGGTGAACACGCTGCTGTTGCTAGGGAGGTGATATAATTCTTTATGCTCGTTCTGATGATCATATATGGCGCAGCCAGTTTCCTCGCCCATAAGAGAGCCATCTGTCGCTATTAATAGGAACTGCGGAAACAGCTCTTGTATGTATACATGAAAAATGCAAGCTGTCCACCGTCTATGATCCCTTCCCCACTCCTCTACAGTTCAACCATCTTGACTCTTGGCAATTTTTCTTAGCTAGATGTTTTATAGTTTTATTGCCAATTATTACTTATAATCCCAAAATTGATTTTTGGTAATTTATCGAAACTATAGAGTATTATAGAGGGAATGTTTGAAAGAAAGAAAGAAAGAAATTTATTTGAAACCCAGTGCATACAGTACATAAGGCCTATGGCCTTTTAATTGTACATGTGGTTACAGTGTAAGAGTGAAAGTTCTTACAAAATTTAACAAAAAAAGATATTATACAATTTTATATATACATACCCCCCATATATACATACCGCCCATTGAAGCGCCACGTTGAAAGCTTTTACTGCCTCTGAAGGTAGAATGCCGATTTCCGATGTCATCTCTTCGTCCTCACCATCATTGTCATCTTCCTCTGTGACGGTCTGCACAATTTCGTCATCCGTAAGAATTTCTTGGGTCTGTAGACCTTCATCAGCGCCACCAGCCGCCCAATTTTGAGCTTCTTCTTCACTTATCGTATAATTTTCTACAACCTTGTGTAGAAGTGGAGAAAGGGAAATCACGTTTTCAATCGAAGTGTCTTGTAAACCCGAAACCAGGCTGGGGCAAAGATTTTTCCAAGATTTCTTGATCAAATCGGAGGAAACTGAAGACCAACAATTTGCCAAATTAAAAACAACATCTTTTAAATTTACCTTTTTTATAGCAGCCACCAGGTTACCATCGTTTTCTTCATCAGCAAGAATGTTAGTCAGAAGAACCTTTCTATAATTCAATTTAATGGCCTGAATGACATTCTGATCCATTGGCTGGACAAGTGCAGTCGTGTTCGGTGGAAGAAACATGGCAAAAATATTCCCGTCTTCAGTTTTAAGTTCCTCAACAGACGGATGGCCAGGGCAATTATCCAACAACAATACCGCCCTCTGAGGCAAATTAATAGACGACAGATGACGGCGAACTTCAGGAACGAATTCGTTCTTAAACCAATCTAAGAATAAAACTCTGGTAACCCATGCATTTTTCTGACCTCGATAGCATACAGGAATCGTTACTGACTTAAAAGCTCTCGGATTGTTTCGATTGATTGATCAACAACGATCATTTAAGTACAGAAAATTGTGGTTTACAATGATTACGGGTGGTCAGGGTCAAGGTCAGTCTAGAGCATATAGAATTGTCGGTTTTTTGCGAAGGTCGACTAATGATTTTAAGAATATAAAGGTTGTTCGTTCTTTATTTTTTGCCTATGTCCAGAGCATAGTCGGCTTGTATTGTTTGGCGTCCTTACCATTCTCACTGGTATGAGAAGTTAGTTAGGGTTCAGTGTTCTGGCATTAAGCATTTTACTTAAATTGTCAAAAAGCAATATTAACCAAAATCCATAGAACCTGACGCTTATATTTTAATTTAATGCCACCTGAGAACCGTTTTCTCTTTCTTAGTGGTTGCTTCATTCGTAACTATTGAATGGTGTAATTGATTGTCCTGAACTGCTACAGCTCATCCCGCTTCATGTTCCCCGCGTAGGAATAGACTAACTGTTACATTTCACGTCCCTTTTCATCGCACTGATTATGGTCGGTGCCTCACGATCTCAGAATTATTAAAGTCATTGAATGTTTTGGAGGAAAACGTATGCTGTTGATTATTTACGTGATTCTTCAGGGGTACTGAAATCGAAATTGATTATATGGGGTGTGGAAATGGGAAAGAAGTAATTTGTCTCATAAAATTTAATGAATCACATCCACTCACATTTATTCAACCTTCATTATATTTATTGTGCATATTTAGAGTCTATTGAACGTTAAAAATATACTATAGCACATCTTTTTATTGTACATACTAACATGGTCCTTCATGTTGTATATTATCTTATGGTTTATTTATTTATTGTACATATAAATTATATGGTTATTTGTTGTTAATATATTTTCATTGTTCATTTTATTATTTTTATTGTATGTAAATATAGTGTATGGCAATGTATTTCTATCAATTTTATATACCATGCTATTTGGCTGACGCTGTAAGCAATTAATAAAATAAAAATTAAGAATCAATTTTTACCTCGTTTATTTCTCTATTCATGATACATATATAATTACTATATTTCTTATGAAATAGTAAACTAATTTATCAAAAATAAAAAAAAATTATCAGGGAAGAACGTTGGGAATTAGGGAAAGGTTTAGAGAGTCCGTGAGTTACCTTGTTTGTTTGTTCCCCTAATCTGAATGTATATTATAATCTTATGACAGTGGATAGTTTGCTGTGCTTTTTAAAGAATTTTCAAATTGTTTAAATTAATGTAAACGATTTCTTAATGCTCAAAATGGATACTTGTGAGAAGTGTGAACTATCGTTTAAACCTGAAAAACAATTTTAAAAGCGGGCGAACCATTATCCACCGATTGTATCTCCATAAAGGCCGATTCGATTTTGAAAAAATTTTTCGAGGAAAAAAAGACGGGGATTGAAATTTTAAAAGATTACCCGGCAATAGAAAAATTTTTTAAAATTACGAATACAACGCTACCATCGAGCGCGCAGGTGGAGCGACTTTTTTCATACGCCACTATGACTATGACAGCGAAATGTAATCGCCTTAGCGACGAAGTATTCGAAAAAACTGTTTTACTGAAGGCCAACGCGTCATCGTCCACTGAGGTATACAATAATTATATAAATTAAGTAATAATATATGTATGGATAATGCATAATATTAATTATTTTATTCATAAATCTATAAAACTTATGAAAACGAATGAATATTTTCATAATATTCACATGCAAAAAATCTAGAAATTGATAAATTATTTAAATTTAATAAAAAATTTTTAATCGTAATTTATCACAAATACATTTTCAAAAAATCATATATTTTCAGAAATTTAGAAATTCATAAAATCGCCGTCGTATCCTTCGTAGCCGTCGCGTCGCACAGTGGTCCAGAATTCAAATCTAGCTGACCAAAACCTAAAAATAATTAATTGAAATTTTTCCCAGGCCACGGGCAGAACAATAAAATTAAAGGTAATAAAAATGAAATGGGAATGTCTCGATCGCGTTCAAATGCACAGTTCGTAAACAAAAACTTGAGCTCGATTTGCCTCCCCATAATCCTTCTTATTTGTATCGCTTAATTCTTTTTTGATTCTCACAATGTTATTACTTATATTTGAGTATCATCAGTACACCATGAGCTCTTCTAGTAGAGGTAAGAAGACTACTTAACACCCAAAATAATTTTCAAAAATTTTTATCGGGGCAGTTTGCGACATTTTCTGTACTTACCAAAATTCACGAAAAATGGCATTCTTCTCCAATCCATAACTTGAAGGGAATAATTAAGAATGCTTTACCGCTTGCACAGAACTGTTGTATAACTATCCTAGAGTCCATTTATTTTGGTTTTGTGGCCTACTTTGACCGGGTCTTTAAGTAATTAATTTTTTTTCTCCACAGATACCACATACGTGGTTGCCTACGACGAACTATTTAATTGTCTCAAAGAAAATGGGATTCATTCCGAGGACGGTCTTCAATTAATTTTAAATTTTATTCGTCAAAAATGGTCACATCTACATTTTTCAGACCAAGAATTGTCACACAAATGTGAGAACTGTTTAAAAACTCTCAGACAATACTGGAGAGATAGTGATTATAACCTCCAGTTTTTCACAAATAAGAGAAAGGAGTGGCTTAGCCGCCAAATGATTGTTCATTCTACACCTTGGTCCGGGGGAAGGCCAACCAAAACATTTGATTTGTCTAGTCGAACGGCAAGAAAGAGAAAAATCAAAGATGTTGTGGAGAGTCATTCATTGGAGGAGCTCGTTTTTGCGACGGAAAACAAATTAAGAAAGTGTGGTAGTAGGGATGCGGCAAATATGTTGAAGGAGCTCATTAAATCACCCAAAAAGGCCACAAAGATTAAAAAAAAATTACAGAAAAAGCCTCGTTAAAAACATTCCCCAGATGTTTACTCCAGAGGAAGCACTATCTATCATCGTTTCGACCCAGTTGAGCAAATTTCAATATTTGTCAATTCGAAGCTGTGCTATGCAAAAAAATATTAAGCTGTATCCCTCGTATCATGCAGTTCTTCAGGACAAAAAGTCCTGTTATCCCCCTGGCATTAAAGTTGATGATAGTTTAGCTGAAATCAAACTCCAAGACCTTGTTGATTTCTCAGTTAAACGGCTCCTCTTGATCTTTTGTTACTGAAAATGAAGTAGATGAACTTCAGTACATACTCGTAGTAAAATGGGGTAGTGATGGATGTGGTAGTCTGACTAGTTACAAACAGGGCAGCAATGACTCTAGCATTCTTGCCTCATCATTCGTTCCTTAGCAGTTGTGCAATGTAAGTGAAAAGGAGGAAAACAAGATAATACTTTGGCAAAACCCTCGAACCTCTTCTTCAAGATTTTGCCGCCCCATAAGAATACGATATGTGAAGGAAACTGCAATTGAAATAGTAAAAGAAATTTCCGACATCGAAAGCCAAATATCTGAATTAGTACCAACTGAAGTTGACGTGCGTGGAAAGACAATTAAAGTAATACCTAAGTTTCTTTTGACCATGATAGATGGGAAGGTGTGCAACGCACTATCTTTTAATACATGCACTCAGAAATGTTACCTATGTGGAGCCACTCCAAAAAGTATGAATCTATTAGAGACTAGAGAAATAAATGACGAAAGTTTATTCTGGGGACTCTCACCTCTCCAAGCACTTATTAGATTTATGGAGTGTATTTTACACATTTCCTATCGACTTGAGATTCGAAAATGGATGGCGCGGCTTGATGAAAAAGAAAAAAATAATCGTTTAAACAAAAAAGGAAAAAGTCATCCGTGAATTTAGATTGGAGACCGGTCTTCTTATTGATACTCCTAGACAAGGCGGAGGAAACGCAAACGATGGAAATACTGCCAGGAGATTCTTCGCCGATTCCATGACGTGTTTGCGCATCACTGGTGTGGATGAAACATTAATTCGACGTTTTGGGGTGATTCTCAAGACCCTTTCTTCAGGACAACAGATCAACGTATCAGCCTTTGATAAGTACACTTCCGAAACTGCCAAGGTATACGTAAGACTGTACAATTGGTATCCAATGCCAGTCACAGTACATAAAATTCTGATGCATAGTTCAGCCATCATTGAGAAACATATCCTTCCCATTGGGCTGCTCTCGGAAGATGTGGTAGAAATACAACATAAATATTTTAAAAGGTTCCGGGAATGCAATTCAAGAAAAATTTCTAGAACAGCAACAAATGCGGATGTGCTACACAGGCTTCTAATATCTACTGACCCTCTGATCACCAGTTTAAGGGATTTTCCTCCTCCCGGCAAACGTGGAAAATTGTCGCAAGAAGTGAAGGCGCTCCTCATGGGCCATGCTGCCGAGCTAGATGATCCCGATAATTTGGGCATTGAAAATATTGAACTGTGACGTTCATAGATGTTTCTGTCTATATTTAGTTGCTATATTAGTCTATATTTAGTTCTGTCTATATTAAGTTGCTTTTGCGATTAAACAACAAATTTGAATTTTTTTTTATTAAAATAAATTAAGGTCTTATTTGATCTTACTATTTTTCTTCTCTCCTTCGCAAAATCTGTTATGGGGTTAAACGTAAATGAGGTTTCGAATTAGCTGGGACCCAATGAACAAATGAGAACTGCCAGATTGCCAGGACGACAGGAGATTCAATAGGTTATTCGAAAAGCCAAACGCGAGAAAGGCTTGATAGCCAACAATGTCTGCTTGTTGAGCTGGATGTATGTGCAGCCTGCATTACTTGGTGAGCTGGGATTGTTGACCAGTTGATAGCCAGTAACTACACATTGATAGCCAGTTTCTGCAGCTTGTAGAACTGGGACTACTGCTCCACAACTTAGTGAGCTGGGACTTCTTGACTAGTTAATAGCCAGTGACTATAGATTGATAACCAGCAACTGTAACTTGTTGAACTTGGCTTATGTGCAGCCTGCATAACTTTGGGAGCTGGGAATTGTTGACTAGTCGATAGCCAGTGGCTGCAAATTGATAGACAACTTCTGTAGTTAGTGGAACCGGTACTACTACTTGTACAACTTGCTAAAGGGGGGTTGTTGATTACTTGATTGCCAGTGACTTCAGATTGATAGCCAGCAATGTCCTCTTGTTGAACTGGATGTATGTGCAGCCTGCATTACTTAGTGAGCTGGAATTTTTGACCAGTTGATAGCCAGTGGCTGCAAATTGATAGACAACTTCTGCAGCTATTGGAACTGGTACTACTGCTTTTACAACTTGGTGAACTTGGACTTGTTGATTACTTGATTGCCAGTGACTTCGGATTAATAGCCAGCAATGTGTGCTTGTTGAACTGGATGTATTGCAGCCTGCATTACTTGGTGAGCTGGGATTGTTGACCAGTTGATAGCCAGTTTCTGCAGCTTTTAGAACTGGTACTACTTCCTCTACCACTTGGTGAACTGGGACTTCAAATGCCAGTCTTCTTGTTGGACTGGATGTACTATGTGCAGCCTGCATTATATGGTGAGCTGGGTTGTTGACCAGTTGATAGCCAGTGACTACAGATTGATTGCCAATTTCTGCAGCTTGTAGAACTGGGACTACCGCTTGCACGCCTTGGGGAAGTGGGACTACTTGACTAGTTAATTGCCAGTGACTAGAGATTGATATCCAGTATCTGCAGCACTGCTACCGCTTGCACAACTTCGTTAACCGGGACTTCTTGACTAGTTAATAGCCAGTGACTATAGATTGATAACCAGCAACTGTAACTTGTTGAACTTGGCTTATGTGCAGCAGCCTGCATAACTTTGGGAGCTGGGAATTGTTGACTAGTTGATATCCAGTTTCTGCTGCGTTTAGAACTGGTACTACCGCTGGTTAATTTGTTGAAACGGGACTACAGATTGTACAGCTTGTTGAACGCATATATCCAATATGTGCCGCCTGCATAACTTGGTGTGCTGCGAATTTTTTGACAAGTTGGCTTTGAGTAACTCTTGTTGTTGTCTTCATTCATTGTCTTCATGTCTTCATTCATTTTTTTCCGAAATGCTTCAACTTTATCAAGCTCCTCTTGTTTGTGCAAAATTAGGTAAAACGAATGAATTTTTCCCGAAAAAGGACACCATTTTTCCATAGAGTTTTTTCCTCTGGGGCTCGAGGGAGCGATTATGTAAATTATACATAATATCAATGTAATAAATAACATCAAAAAATTAAATGATTGAACAATTGAACATACCTCTGATTCCTCAACGTTTGCAAAACAAGTAGTCCTTCCGGATTCTCGAGTTTCTGATAATGTTTTTGATGCTCTTTTTGTTTTTTGAATATTCCACTGTGGGATGCTTAGAGTTCAAGTGTTTTCGTGAGTTCGAAATTGAACTTTCGAAGGAAAATTCTTTTTTGCAAATTTCGCAACTTGCTTTTTTACTTGTGCCAATTGGTGTAAAATGACGCCAAATGTCACTAGTTTTTCTATTCATACTTATTTACTTTACAAAACGAAATTATGTATTACGAAAAAAGTTTTAAAAAACGAAAAAAACGTTTACAAGAACACGAGTGACGAGGCTTAACCAGCAAAGTCTAACAGGTCAACGCCGAACTCTCCGAACAGAAATCACAATCAGAATACGAGGTTATGTCTTATTATTTTACAAAACGAACTTATTACGAAAAAAAGTTTAAAAAAACGAAAAAAAAACTTTTACAAAAATCAACGGCGAACACTCCGAACAGAATTACAGAAATCACAATCAGAATTCAGAATAGGAGGACATGAGGTTATGTCTTATGAGAGATTTTTGTTTAGATTTTGACTTGAGACTCGACTCCAGGCTGCCCAAGCTGGCGATTTATTATTATCAATATACTTTTTTTTTTCTTTTCGATGGTGTTAATTTTTTAAATGTATATGTCGAGAAAAATTGGCAGGCACCCAATTTTGAACTCTTACTCAAGTCTCAAATGCAATTAATCACAGTTCGAAATCAAAAATGAAAAATTCAGGAGGGGCCCCTTCTCGATCCATTTACGTGCACTCGCAGCGGCCGTAGCGCCACTATCGGTGTTACGATAGATACGTTGTTACAATTCACAGATAGAAAATACCAACGAGAATGATGTTATTACATGGTCCTTGGAAAATACTTGCTACTTGTTTTACTTGTTATTCTGTATTGTTACTGTTACTCTCTAGAGTATAGATATTAGATTCCAATATCAAGTACACAACAAAATAACAAGTAAAACAGATATTCAAGTGGTATTGGTACAATCACAACAAGTGAATATACCTATTTTAATTTTTTGAGCGAATTTTTATTTGATCTCTTTTTGTTATTCCTTTCTAAAATCAGTTAAAAAATCTATAGATTTTCAAAAAGTGAAGTGTGGACTGCGATTGTGACGATAATGAGCGATAATAACATGGTTGCATCACTGTGCAGAGGAGGCGTATTGCCGTATTGAATAACAGTCACCGGCTTTTTTCAATACCAATAACCGATAGTGACTGCTACTTTTAAGTCACCGGTGAAAAATGATAATAACATGGTTGCATCACTGTGCAGAGGAGGCGTATTGCCGTATAACAGTCACCGGCTTTTTTCAATACCAATAACCGATAGTGACTGCTACTTTTAAGTCACCGGTGAAAAATAACGGTAACTGTTATTATCGCTCATCCCTAGTAAGTCATTTGTTTTTACTTGTTGCATGCATGTGATAAGACAAGTGACATTTCTCACCAGCCACAAGCTTCAATTATTAGTGATCACTACACAATTTTTTATGATTGGTAAGTTGTAAAAGGTGCCTTTTTTTCGTTTTCCCAAAAATCATCCTCAATTATTGGCCAAATTATTTTGCATCGCAAACCATCAAGGCCACCTCAGGCTTTGTATAAAGAATGCATCTCATTGATAGGAATTAAAATCATTTTTAGCTTGCTCCTATGGCCCATAAGTCACCCACAACTTGCAGTTATTGTATTTATTATCACCACAAAATGTATTCACATTATTATTTCAATATTATCTCTGATTCGTCAAAGTTCCTACTGTTCTGGTTATGTTTATTCAAAAGTGTGTTTATTTTTAGGACTGAATTTGTTGCTGTTTGACTCACTTTGAAATGGCCAGCGATTCTTTTTTGAGTAGGTTCAGAACAAGTTTGAATCTTGAGAACTCGTCTTCTTCGAAACCTCTTGGTCAAGGAAGCCTGATCCCGAATCTTTTGGATTATCTCCAATTGAAATAACGATAACAAAAATAATAAACCCTTGTTATTTTTACGGTCGCCTCCTTTCAGAAGAGGACAAATACACAAGCATACGCCAGCTGCTTACGACTTACAGTGTTAAACATGTCGACGAAAATGATTTAATGCAAGGGCAGATCCGCATCGCTCCCATCAAGCTCAACAATGAAATCATTTATGCCAGAGTAAAAATCCTCTGGTTCAACAACAAAAATCAAGATGTTAAAGTAAGTTAAATGTTATCAAATCAATATAAATTTTTGTTCAAAGGTTTTCGACATCGACTCTGGATCAGTTCATTATTTAAAAACTTTTGATTTATACGATATTGCTGACTCTGTAAGAAGAGAAAGTATTTACAAAGACCCGGGGCTTGCCATCGAGTTTTCTCTCGCAGAAATCGAGCCAAAGCACATCAACGGTTCCTGGCCACTGGAAGCCACAAGAGAGTTCATGAATCTTTTTAGCCACGATACAAAAGCCTCCGCCAAAGTAAAAAATACATTTCATTGCTTCTATAACTAATTTTTTCTAAGGTTCATTCTGTGGTTGACGGAAAAGTATTGTGTATCTATTCAAACATACATTAAGTATGAACAACTTATCTGATTTGAATTCAATAAACAATTTTTTCATCAATAAATCGCTCGCTGTCAAAGCCATTGAGTCACATTTGTCTCAGGTAAAAAAAGTCTTCAGCATAGTCCCTCACCATGTTGACGAAGACGTTGTAAGAAACTGGAATGAAAAGATCCACGATTACTGCTCGGGTTTTCAGCCCAAAGACATCTACAACTGCGACGAAACTGGGTTATTTTTCAGAGCTCTTCCAGACAAAACGATGCATCTAAAAAATGAGCGGTGCCAAGGAGGAAAGGTATCTAAAGAACGCCTGACAGTGCTTTTATGCACAAATATGCTAGGGGAATACAAAAAAAGTTTCGATATTGATAAACGATAAGAAATACCGCGCTCAGGGGTCCAAACTCCAAGCGCGGTACACCCCACCCCATTCTTGCTACCCGCCCTGTTCCATATCTTTGTCATAGGGAGTTCTGGTATTCATAAACAGCTCATAATTTTTTGTTTCTCTAATTAATTTTCGATAAGTACCTATCAACTTTTACAGAAAAATATAAAAATAAAAAATATACCTAAATGTATGCACAAATTATTGACGACGGTATTAAATTTGGGATTGCGAGAAACATCCCTTGATATTTCAATTAAAAAACGAAAAGTAAAAAATTTCCGAGAGTCAAGATGTTGAAATGTAGAGGAGTGAGGAAAATTCATAGACGGTGGACGGCTTGCATTTTCCTTTGAAGTTTGCCGATTCTACGGTTTCGGACGCGAGTTTTCAACCGATTTGAATTTCGAAAACAGATTTGGATTCTGTAATTTTTGGTGATACCTGGTGCTTAGAGACATTTTTGAATTTTAATTAAGAAAATTTTCCGTTTTCCGGCCGGAAAAATTATAATTTTGCTGACTACAGCTATTCAAATGTTGTAACATAAATAAATCACTTTTCAAAATTAAAATCGGATGATATTTGACAGAGCTAGAGGGGCCTAAAATTTGAACTTCTCTCTCTCTCTAATGCTATCTTCCCTCTCTGTCGGATGCCTGCTTCCACTTTCTTTTTTTAGGACTAGGTGTGGTCTTGGAAAATAGTTTCCTTGCAGGACGTTTTCCTTTCTGTTCTTCTTCGACTCCCTGCTGAGCCTTCTCAGTTCTATTGCTTTTTTCTTGTCTTCTTTTTCCTCTTCTTGTTTTATAAGAAGTTCCCTGTAAGCTATGTATCATAGTTAAATAATTTATTTACTTATTGTACATACTATATTGTATTAATGTTTTATAAATTTATGTTATGTAATATGCTATTTGGCTCATGCTGTAAGCATCAATGTTTAAATAAATAAATAAATAAATAAAGCCTTCGAGCTTATCACCATTGACGTCCTTTTTATCTCGATCGAGTCCCTTTTCTTTTAGTTGTTGGAAAATTCAAAATATTTTTTAATACTGGTGTCAATGGTGCTTCAGTTTTCTCGGTCTGATCGCCAGCAGCTAAAAAAAAAAAAAAAAAAAAAAAATTAAAATAAATGAATGAATGAATGAATACACCTAGGTGACAATAATAATAATAATAATAATAATAATAATAATAATAATAATAATAATAATAATAATAATAATAATAATCATGAGAAAAACCTAAATGAAACCATCGTTTTAACAGATAGAAAATAAATACCTACGTAAAACTGGGGAGGGCAACCACGATAAAAACCGCGTACGACAATAGTTGCCCCCTATGGCAACCACTATCAAAAACAACTTTATGTAATACAGTGATTGCCCCCCAATATATTTCACGAAAAATCGTATTAAACTGCCGTATTTTAGCTTTTTCATGCATATAATTTAATTATCAATCATTACTGAAAGAAAAAACAAAAACATTTAAAGAAAAACAGTAGTTTATTGAACATATCTTAGATGTACTTACATACATCGGCTTGAACGTCCTCGTGTTGATGGTAATGGCCGAACGATAACAGGCAATGGCGAGGTTTTGATTAAACGAAGAAACCACAGACAAAAAAAAAACTTATTGCTAGCGCCTCCTGAGGAATAAAACTTAACTAAAATAAAAGGGATACTCCAATAAAACGTGATGTAAGTGCGAAAAAATGCTTTCAAAGCTAAAGGGGGCAACGACTATACGTTTTACCCTACAAAAAAATTTTCGAACCTAAATTTGATAACCAAAAATACATGACATAAGATAATTTGTACGATTACTGAACTCATGACTTGTAAAGGAGAGTTTGACATGAAAGAGAGAGAAATAAAAAAAACTCTTAAAATAATAAGTCACAAAATTTTCTAAAAAAGGAGCAATAAAATTTAATGAGAATAAAAGGGAACAATATTGAAACGATTTGAATCGAATTTTACGTATCACAATTATATAAAGCTATGCTCTCTTGATCCGAAGGAAAAATACAGGTGGAAGATCCTAATTTTGAGACTAACAATTCTGATAAAAGAACTTCATACAACTTTAAAAAAAAAATTTTTATACAAAGAGTGAAAATAAAAGTACCTGGTAAAAACCTAGACAGTTGATTTTGACTAAAAAAAAAAAAAAAGAATTTGAATAAAAAGATGATATTTTGCCTTCTCATTTTCTTTCTTTGCTTAACCTCCAGACTCGTCTGTGTTTGTAAACACGGCACATCCAGTTTTCCTCCCAACTCTTGTGGTTGCAGTTCCCAATAGTCGCTGCATCTCTGGATGCTGTCCTTTTACAATTTTCGCATTTGTGCCTGAGTAGGTATATCCTTTTCTTGTGCCCACCAGGTTGAATTGGAGGTTCTTAATGGTGTTTGAGGGTGTAGATATCGTACGGCGGGGAGGGTGTTGGTCTGTAGTACAGGTTCTCTGAGAGGTGATATTACCTGTGGTATGGCCAACTCAGCCCTTATTTCTTCAATGGACACAGCGCGTTGGGGTTCAGCTGTCGGACTTTGAATGCCTACGGCGCTTAACGTTACAGGGTTTCTGTTTCTTTTCCTTTCATCTGTTCTCTTTTTTTCTTGATCCGGGGTATTTCTAGGCTTAGGTTTAATTAATATATTTGACTCACCCAACGTCGCGCGGGCTTCGGCGAGGTTGTCTTTTATTGAGGTTAGTTCTTCTATTCGTAAGTCGTTTATCAATGTTGTGATTTTCTCTTCCACTTCCTTGATGCATTTGTCTGTAAGTCTAATCAGAAGCTCCAGTTCACGTATTCATGCATTTTTATCTTTTTCCATCCTGCTTTGAATTCACGTGTCTTTGTTTGGTATAGGAGATGTTAGGTTTTAACGTTATCATTTTATCACAACAGGTTGGTCTCTCTTACGCCATTCTCTCCTTTACAATAATTTAATAGTTCTGATTTTTCTTGGTAGTTTCATCTTTTTCGGAGAAACTTTTCTCCCAGATTTTCTTCCTTTTCACCTTTTCGGCTTTATTTAGATAGTATTTGGCTATGCATAACCTGCATCGCCTTCCGTCGAAGCACTGGGTTACATTCCTTTTAAATTCCTTGCAGAAATCGCACCTTCGGATTACAGGATCCATCCTGAAATTTTCGTTTGTCAGTATTAAGCCGTTTATATTTACGCCCCTAGCTAAATCTTTATACAGTAGACTCCCTCTTAACCGGTCCCGCATTAACCGGCCACCACCTTTCTTTTTTTTCCGGGGAAGGAACAACTCTCTCGTACCATGTTTTGCGAATATCGGTGCTTCACAGCCTTCCCGGAAGAAATGAGACGAAAATAATCATCTCTCGTCTCTTTGTTCTGTGAATCATTCACCATTCGTTCATTTTCTACGAATACAAAAATTAGACCTGACACTACATATTTAGCGGGAAATCATTCTCGGAACTCAAAGCGACGGTAAAATGGTTGTCAGTTCTTGTTGAAGCCAGAGTCGGCATTTTTAAATTCAAATTATTATAAAAAAAAAAGGATTAAACTGTAGAAATATGTAAAATGTTTTGAAAAAATACGCAAATCGTTCCTTAAAGACTATTGTATCGGCATAAACAAAAGTGCCCTTCGGACCAACAGCGTCTGTTCAACGGGGACAATGAGTCAGTGTTAAACGATTATTACAAGAGAGAGGACGTTATCTGTGTGATTAGTTTTAGTTGTTTTTTCGAGAGACATTTGTCCGTAAGTCGTGACGGTTAATTGTGAGGCTTCATGAGGTTTACCGGTCAGTATATAACCGTCTGCAATCGTACCATCCGAGTCTACGTGTCCAGTGAAGATTCCCGTTTGCATCGTCCGTCGTCAGTGGTACCACTCACCGCATCAGCTGGTTCTTCGTTCGAATTCGACCGCCAAAGTTTGAATTACGTCAGTCGTCACGTCACAAGTCATCTCCGAGGTCCTCTGTCTTTCCAAGGTAGTCAATATTATTTATCCAATAATTCCTTTGTTTTCTTAATGGGCTATTTGTCATGTTCATCTATTAAAAGACGTTTACTATAATCCTTTGTTTATATAGCCCTTTAAATTGCTCTTTAAATTGTTGTTTTCGTTCCGACCATTAAACCTGTTTAAATTACAACTTCTTTTTTTGTCTTTTACCTAAATTGCTCCAGATTTAGATTTTAGGTAATTTGAGAATTTCGTTAAATTTTGGCACGGATTTGTGGTTAAAATTATTGAGCTGCCTCCGGCCAAATCATTGGTCCTCCGGGCCGGATTTTTATTCCGGCAAGTTCCTCAGATTACCTATCAATCTAGAGCAATTAATGATAAGATTATTTGAGCGATTTAATTTGTTTATTTATTTATCGGGTCATTCTACCCTATGTTACTTTATTTTCTTTGTGATTATTTCGAGTTTTCTTTTGTGTTTATTTCGTACAGTTTTGTTAACTGCCCAATTTTAGCCTAATCCGTCTAATATTTGATTGGATATTCTTACGAGATTTACACCTTTGTTGTTAAGTTTTACTTCGGGTTTCAACATACACCCATTTTCTTTGATATAGCTTTTGCTTCTTTAGTTTTCCCCCTGTCCACACATTACGTCCCTGACCCTTAACGACTTCCGAAATGGATTTTACACCAACGCAGCGAATACAATTTACAAAAAAGAAGTTCCATCAAGCCGTAGAGGATATATTAAAAATTTATGAGTTGGGCAAAACTTTAACAAACGATCCGTCGGGGTTACCAGCCTTCCAGGCCCGAGAAGCTAATCTCGACCGACTGTATGAATCTGCTATGCGCCATTATGAGACGCTACTGGAGTTAAGCGTCGTTGATGCTGATAAAGAATTACCTTCAGACTCCGATAAGTCTAACTACGACACTCTGCAAAGATGCTTCTACCGAATAAAGGAAATTGCTATATCTTATCATTCACCTCCAGCCCACCAAAGCTCACAAGCATCACATCTATTAAACACATCGCTGTCATCCTCACGTGTTCGTCTGCCAAAAATAATCCTTCCCGAGTTTTCAGGAAAATTTCCGGATTGGCCTTTCTTTCGGGACACCTACCAATCCCTCATCCATCAGGATCCCACCTTGTCCAACATCGAGAAGTTCCACTACCTCACTAGCCGATTGAAAGGACCCGCTCTAGACGCCGTAAAAAGCATCACCATTGCGGAAGAAAATTATGAGCAGGCTTGGAGAACCCTAACTAGAATATTCGACAGCAAACGACGACTGGCCTCCTCTTACCTGCAAAACCTAATTGCGTTTCCACCCCTCAAAGGCAAACCAACTTCGGCATCCCTCTCTGGCTTCTTGAACCATGTTGCGGAGAGTGTTTCCGCATTCAACACTCTGAAAATTCCGAAACCAAGCGAATTCATACTTTTCGAACTGGCGATTCGGGGGTTAGACCCCATCACCCGGGAAGCCTTTGAACTTGCGCACACCTCCACCGAGTTCCCTACATTTGCCGAACTAGAACGCTTTGTGGAACAGAGATGCGCTGCGTTATCTATGATCGTGGACCACAACGACAGCCAGATTTCTACCCCGGGTCCCAAAGGAAAGGTCCCTAGACCGGTGGCCTTGTTCGCAGATCAGAGCGCGGGGAACGATGCCGGCTCGCAGGAGGAGGACGATGCCGCCCGGGCCTCGCCGAAACGGTCAACCTTGTCTTGCCCTTTATGCGCGCAAACTCATAGGATGAAGGAATGCACTGCGTTCAAAAACCTCACGACGGAAGAACGCTCCGCGGCAGTCAAATCGTGGCAAGGGTGCTATAACTGTTTGCTTCCGGGCCACCGGAGTCAACAATGTCGGTCTCCTTTCTGTTGTCAAGTATGCCGTCGGAGACATCACACGTTGCTTCATCACGACACCCCGACAGATCCTACGAAAGACTCTTCACAAAAGGCGCCCTCACAAACTACGTCTCCAATTGTAAAACCGTCCCAACCCCCCTCCGGTTCAGCTCTCACCGGTCTCGCCTCCCACACACCTCAGGTATTACTCGGCACTGCCCAAGCTCTAATACTAAATTCATCAGGAAAACGCTCAAAGATTCGAATTGTTATTGATTCTGGAAGTCAATTTTCGTTTATCACCGCAGCATGTGTTAAGAGGCTAGGATTACGCCCAACACCGTTCCGCCAAACCATCGTAGGGATAGGTCAATCGACACTTAAAGGCGCAGTTGGTCGTACAGCATGCCACCTCTCGTCGCCGAAGGACGCAGAATCTCAGATATCCACCAACGCCATTGTGGTTTCCACCATCGCTCCTCTCCTTCCCCAAACTGAGGTTCCCGATGATATCCGCGATACTTTCAAGAAGTCGCATTTTGAATTAGCCGATCCCGACTTCTGGTATCCAAACGAGGTTGAATTTTTACTAGGAGCTGACTTGTTTGGATCTGTATTGTGTCCTACTCAAACTTGCCAACCTAACGTTCAGCGACCATACGCGTTGTCTACTATCTTCGGGTCCGTCATCATGGGACCACTATCCAATTCCTCTAACGACCAACCTTCTACTGCCCCCGGCTTGACCTTTTTCATAAGTCTGGACTCAATACTTAAGCGTTTTTGGGAGTTAGAGGAGCCTCTCTCCAAACCGTCGCCACATTCACTCGAAGAGGAGATGTGTGAACAACACTTCGTTAAGACCCATTATCGAACCTCATCTGGTAGATATGTAGTATCGCTGCCCTTCAAGACTAAACCGAACTTAGGACCATCTCGGACACAATCTCTTAATCGCCTACTTCATCTAGAAAGAAAGCTTCTACGATCGCCTTCATTAAAAGAGCAATATTCTTCCTTCATGCGAGAGTATATTGACTTGGATCATATGTCCCAGACAACTAACCCTGGGAAGTTCGTCATTCCACACCACGCAGTCGTAAAGGATTCTCGCAAGTTACGCGTCGTTTTCGACGGATCCGCACAAACATGCACAGGCTCGCTCAACGAGCAACTTCACCGTGGACCCAAGCTGCAAAAGGACATAGGTGTCATCATGTTAAAATTCAGGATGTACCCAATCGTTTTCACCGCCGACATCGTTAAGATGTACCGCCAGATTCTAGTAGACCCAGCGGATCGCCCATACCAACATATTCTGTGGAGGGAAAACGTCGAAGATACAATTCAAGAATACGAGCTCAACACGGTCACTTATGGGTTAACCGCATCTCCTTTTTTAGCATTACGCGTAATTCAACAGCTCGTTCTGGATGAGGGCGAACCGTTTCCCTTAGCATCCAACGTGTTATTATCTGATATCTATGTCGACGACATCGTCACCGGCGCATCGTCCGTCCAAGAAGCCCTCACGCTGCAACGAGAATTAATACAATTATTGGAAAGGGAGAACTTCGTTTAAGTAAATGGTCGACCAATCACCCACCTCTTTTGGAGTCCATCGAAGGCGCAGCAAATCATATGGTGACGTTCGACTCTGAAAAGGATGCACAAATAAAGGTACTCGGTATCCAATGGGATCCCAAATCCGATGTCTTCCGCTACAAAACGACTCCTCCCGCATTACACGAACCAATTTCGAAAAGAGTTATTCTATCCACAATCGCTCGCATCTACGATCCCTTAGGCTATTTAGCACCCTTAATATTTTACGCTAAAAGGATCCTCCAAGCGACATGGAGCGCAGGTATTGGCTGGGACGATTTAGTCCCTAATAGCATAGCGGACGCATGGACACAATTCGTTACAGGCCTCCCTAAAATACACGCTCTCAGCATTGGCCGTCATTTGGAACACTCTGAAGAAGCCAATTTCACCATCGTCGGATTTTGTGATGCTTCGGAGAAGGGCTATTGCGCGGTAATCTATTTGCGACGACTACTAAGCTCCGGAAAGTACAAATGTGACGTGCTTAAGGCCAAAACCAAACTAGCCCCGCTTAAGACGATATGCATCCCACGGCTTGAATTATGCGCCGCGCTGCTACTCACCCAGCTCTATGTGTCAATTGCTGAATTCCGCCGACAGCTGCCTTCGTATGATACATTCTTTTTTTCTGACTCGACCGTGGTCCTCCATTGGCTCAGGACTTCACCTCATCTTCTCAAGACCTTCGTCGCTAATCGCGTTACAGATATCTTAAGCAATACCCAACCCGAATGGTGGAGTCATGTTACGTCATCAGACAATGCTGCAGATTGCGGCTCACGCGGGTTGCTACCCCAGGAATTGGTCGTCAATCAATTATGGTGGCATGGTCCAAAATGGTTAACACTTTCTAAGTCGGACTGGCCACATTCCCCGCTACCGGAGCCACCCACGAAGTTACCCGAATCAAAAGAAGCGTCTTCAGTCACTTTGGCCGCCACAACGTTGTCCGAAAATCCGATCTTACAGCTAACCGACGGTATATCAAGCTATAGTCGACTCATACGAGTCACAGCATACGTCTTACGATTCTTCCACAACATCCACCGTCGTAAACTCACCCGTAGAATCGGGCCGATTACTGCCAAGGAGTTCCGGGATGCTAACCTGACATACATCCGTGTCCTGCAGAACGTATATTACGCGAAACCAACCGATCACCGGCATTTGTTCCAGTCACTAAACGTGTTCAAGCATGAAGATGGACTTCTCAGGGTGGGCGGTCGCCTGACCAATTCCGATTTACCCTTTACCCAAAAGCATCCGATATTATTGCCAAAGCGGTGTCCCTTCAACAACTTACTGATCGACTATCATCATCGGCTTCACCTGCACGTAGGTCCAGCTACCCTGCAAGCTATTCTCGCCAGAATATATTGGATCCCGTCATCACGTAACCTAATACGAGAGAGAAAATTCAAATGTGCTCCGTGTTTCAAGCTGTCTAAACAACCTCAGCCGCCCTACATGGGCGATTTACCCGAATCTAGGGTACAGTGCGGGCGAGCCTTTTTACAAACAGGCATTGATTTCGCTGGCCCATTTTATTGTCGATCGTCACCTAGACGCAACGCCGCCACTACCAAAGCGTATCTTTGCGTATACGTATGTATGGCGACCAAAGCCCTCCATCTGGAGGTTGTTACTGACTTATCAACGCCGGCCTTTCTAGCATCCTTTGATCGTTTCGTGTCTAGAAGAGGATTACCGACGAACGTCTATTCCGATTGCGGGAAGAATTTCATTGGTGCCGCTCGCCGGTTAAAGGAGGTAGGCGACTGGCACGATAATCCAGATACCCAGACAAGAATAATAAATTACGTCGCCACCCGTAACATCGAATGGTCATTTAATCCACCGCATTCTCCGCATTTTGGAGGCCTGTGGGAGTCGGCAGTTAAAGCAACAAAATCGTTATTATATCGAACCATGGGAACCAGGTCATTTACCATCGAAGAACTTTCGACGATATTCATCAAAATCGAAGCCATCCTTAATTCTCGTCCGATCTCACCATTGTCTTCCGATCCTACCGATTTACAACCTCTGACTCCTGGGCACTTCTTGGTGGGCGGCCCGTTAACCGCCATGCCAGAGCCGAACTGGATAGACACCCATCGATGCCGTCTATCAAAATGGAGGCAATTAAGCCAAATCACTCAGTCATTTTGGCAGAGATGGAGTGCCGAATATTTGCACACATTGCAAACGAGGAAAAAATGGACGTCATCTTCAAATAACATCGAAGTAGGGGATTTAGTCATGATCAAGGAGAAGAACACGGCACCCCTTCACTGGCCTTCCGCCCGAGTTTTAACAGTTCACCCGGGTAAGGACGGCGTGGTCCGAGTGGCCACTATCCAGACGTCCAACGGAACATACATGCGACCAGTTACAAATTTGGTGTCATTGAAGCCTCTAACTCATCCGGAAACATCCAATGCGTTCCCGTCGAACCCCAACCCATGATGAAATGCATACCACCAACGGCTATCGTCCCTATGATTTACCCCTTTTCTAAGTCAATCAACCGTTTATAATATGTTTCCTTATTTTTTTTATGGTGGGCGGTATGTTGAAGCCAGAGTCGGCATTTTTAAATTCAAATTATTATAAAAAAAAAGGATTAAACTGTAGAAATATGTAAAATGTTTTGAAAAAATACGCAAATCGTTCCTTAAAGACTATTGTATCGGCATAAACAAAAGTGCCCTTCGGACCAACAGCGTCTGTTCAACGGGGACAATGAGTCAGTGTTAAACGATTATTACAAGAGAGAGGACGTTATCTGTGTGATTAGTTTTAGTTGTTTTTTCGAGAGACATTTGTCCGTAAGTCGTGACGGTTAATTGTGAGGCTTCATGAGGTTTACCGGTCAGTATATAACCGTCTGCAATCGTACCATCCGAGTCTACGTGTCCAGTGAAGATTCCCGTTTGCATCGTCCGTCGTCAGTGGTACCACTCACCGCATCAGCTGGTTCTTCGTTCGAATTCGACCGCCAAAGTTTGAATTACGTCAGTCGTCACGTCACAAGTCATCTCCGAGGTCCTCTGTCTTTCCAAGGTAGTCAATATTATTTATCCAATAATTCCTTTGTTTTCTTAATGGGCTATTTGTCATGTTCATCTATTAAAAGACGTTTACTATAATCCTTTGTTTATATAGCCCTTTAAATTGCTCTTTAAATTGTTGTTTTCGTTCCGACCATTAAACCTGTTTAAATTACAACTTCTTTTTTTTGTCTTTTACCTAAATTGCTCCAGATTTAGATTTTAGGTAATTTGAGAATTTCGTTAAAATTTTGGCACGGATTTGTGGTTAAAATTATTGAGCTGCCTCCGGCCAAATCAGTTCTGTTTTTGCTTTCGAAACGGATTGTTACATTTCTCTTGTGCGAAAATGAGTGAGAAGCGTAAACGTGTCGTTGTGACGATGGAAAAACGTTTAAGTGTGCTTAAACGGATCGACAAGGGCGAATCGGTAATGAAAATTTGTTCAGAGTTGAATGTGGGGAAAAGTACAGTGAATGACTGGCGAAGGGACCGACGTTCAATCGAAGATTTCTGCGCCCAAATGGAATCAGATAAAAATTTAAAAACAAGATGCACTAAAAAAAAAACGAAATTCGAGAAGCTCTTTGGTTGTGGTTCCTTCAAGAACGGCGAAGGGGCACACCTATTAGCTGCCCGATTCTAAGGGAAAAGGCTTTGTGTATTCATAGCAAAATTATAGACGGAGGCGAATTTATCGCTAGTGAAGGTTGGCTGACTCGCTGGAAGGCACGTCACGGAGTTCATTTTGCACAAGTAAGTGGAGAAAAAATGTCCGCGGACGCTTCAGGTGCAAGTGATTTTACCTCCAAGTTTGTAGAAATTATAAAAACAGAAAAATTAAAACCAGAACAAGTCTACAACATGGCCTCAATTTTAAAATGCTTCCGAATCTTCAACATGAATTGAATCTTCACATGAATCTTCAACCTCGGCCTCCTCGAGCATCTGGTTGAAGAATACCAGTACTCAGAAGCCATCATAAATTCCGATGGCTTGTAAGTTTCTGGCAGTGCCAAAAGTTGAACCAATCTGAGGGAAATGTAAACATTCTGCTTAAAATTCGTTCTCAACCAAATTTCATCTTTTGAGAGAGTTGAAGAGTCGTCGTCTAATTCTACAAGGAAAAGATGATGGAAGGAGAAAGAGCGAGAAAGGAACCAATCTACTTAGGCAATATGGAGGACAAGGCGGTGAAAATACTTGGCATGTAATGGGAACCGAAAGAGGACGTGTTGTCCTATAAGGTGCAGCCAAATGAATTGAAAGCCACGAAACGAGGGATCATGTCGACCATCGCAAGGATGTACGACCCACTAGGCTAACTTGCACCAGTCATGTTCAAGGCTAAAACCGTACTACAGAAGTTGTGGCGGTCAAAGATGGAGTGGGACGACCCGGTTCCGCCGATAGTGGCGACCGAATGGCAAAATTTCCACGAAGATCTACGAAATTTAGAAGACATCACGATTTCGAGATGTTTAGCCGTAAATTCATTAGCTGCCGTAGACGTCGTCGGATTCACAGACGCCTCTTCAGATGGGTACGCGGCCGTTCTATACCTCCGATTGGAAGACAATGACGGGAGTGTCTCGCCGCATCTTATTTTCGCAAAAACGAAGCTCGTCCCTCTAAAATCACTCACGATACCTAGGCTCGAACTTTGCGCACAACTCCTAGTAAAAGCGTTGAAATCGTCAGAGAACTTTCTCGAAAGATTCGAGATCCGGTCGACTTACCTTTTATCTGATTCGAAAACCGTATTATCATGGATGAAGACCCCATTATATAAACTTCGTACGTTTGTGACCAACAGAGTACATTGGATATTGGAGAGAAGTGAGACGGAGCGAAGTGAGAGTTCCAAAAGAACAAGAACCGTACTGTGAACTTCCTGCAGGGAACACCTGTAATGCACTGTGTAGAAATGCAAGAGTTAGATAAATAATATTTTATAATTGTACAAAAGTTACGAGTTACAGGATGGTTCTACAAGTGAGGTTATGTGTGCTGTTACCGTTAATCTTATCTCTCAGTTTTCGCGCTATCAAGTGTTTGTTGTCGACTATTTTTCTTTAAATCATGACGAAAATTAAAACTGAATTGAAGTTAGAAATTTTAAAATTGATTCGCGATAAAAGAGACGTAGTTATGGGTGCCTTTTCATCTAATTTGACGAAAGAGGACAAAAAAATGTGTGTGGGCGGAAATACACGCTAAAGCAACCGCCTTCGGTTTGGTGCCCTCGACAAAAGATGCCAGTTTTACAAGGGACACCTTTTGGCAGAACATAAGAAAAAATACCATGTTAAGTACTAATATCATTTAACAATAATTATTTGTTTAAAACGATTGTTGCAATTGATGGAATGGAAAAATTGTCCCGCGGATGAAATGTTTATGTTAACAGAAAAAAGTTGACAATGCCAAACAAACAGGATCGAAGGGCGGCATTGAGTGCAAATTGAATGCTGTGGATGAATTGTGGCCGAAGTGGGTCAGAGGACACCAATAAATTATGGATAATGTCCATGTTCGTTGATATTCGAGAGCATTTCCTCGCGTTACTCAACCGAAATTTTCTAAAATCTTTATTTCTCGCCTCCTGGGCTTCTTCAGACATCCATCCTATTGGCATTAATATGGATGATATCAAAATATGTCCGTGAAGGAGGACCATATGCACGGAGGATGGCATGTAATACCAGGAATAGAGGTGAATAAATAGTTCATATGTTGTCTCAACAAGATCACATGCATATGTAGGCGGCTTTCTAGCGTGAGGTTTTCAACCTTGGTCCAAACGGGAGGCTACTAACGTAGTTAAGCAGTGGGGTGGAAGCCACTGCCTAGTGAGAGAATTGAGGCCTCTCTCACTAGCCCACTAACCGGCTATCAGGTCACAGACCTGGAGTCGGGAATGTCTACAGAGGGCACGGACCTATCACCGCAAGGTGTAACGCTAGCGCTAGCACGCACGCACGCACGCACGCACGCACGCACGCACGCACACACACACACCCATACACAATGACAGACAGACAGACAGACAGACACACACATACACGACACACACACCCCAACAGTCACACCAACACACACCCATACACAATGACAGACAGACAGACAGACACACACACACATACACGACACACACACCCAACAGTCACACAAACACACACCCACATGCAAAGTTTATGCATGTCTAAAATGCACAATTTTGTGTAATTTTTGCCGGAGGCCGAGAGAGTTTTGGCATTTCAGGCTTTCCTGTTTTGCAATGTCATGGCATTTTATTTCTGTGATGTAAGTACTTATTTGTTTAATTAAAAAAATAACATGGTTCTCTTGGTCAACATTGACTGGTGCATGTGATTTGAATACTGCACCAGCGAAATTTCTCACGGATAAGTTGAGGATCTGGTCTCGCTTTATTGATTTGGGATCCATAAAACAAATAAGTCTGTACACAAATTGACAAATCGAGAAAACTTCCTTTGAGGGCTTGAATAATTTACCTCTGTTAACAACATTAATAAAGTTTGACAAATTTGTGTTGTCTACTGGTCCACTTAACAAAGCACAACACTCTTCACAGTTAATTTTCCTTAGGAGTTTTTGCACTATGTATCCGCTTATATAGAATATTGCATTATCTTGAAGATGGCTGTCCATTTTATTGTTAATTAAATATGATAATACATCTAGATCTTCAATGATATTATCATCCGAAGTGTCACATATTGTTTTGGGTTGACAGGAAACAGATTCAAGGTTAAAAATACCATTCTGGCTTTCCTCCTCACTGTGCTCCTCACTTGTGATATTTGATGATTTAGATGCCTGGATGGTGTTTCTGAACATGAGTTTCCTAAAGGCGTAACGAAACTCTCTTGCACATGGTGCATCATTGCTCCCAAGTCTAGACCTTATGCATGAAAATAATAGTTCTACGTGATCTTGAGACATTTTGTATGTTAAGATGTAATTAAAACCCTTTTCAATCAGAAGTATTGGAACAAGCTGTATAATACTATTGATATTTGTCAACCAACCCAAGGCAAATTGCTTTTTAGGGTGATGGTTGTTTAACCATCTTGAAATAAGGGGCAAAGCAAACTACAAAGGCGCCGGCTAATCTGGAATTTTAAAGCGGGAGAGTCTGGCGGGAAGTGACCCTTATCTTGGTCAACAAGAGAGCGCTTCGGTCGACTAGATCCGCAGCCCCCAGTGTACCAACATACAACACTGGACACAATTCCAACCACTCGGCGAGCGATCCAGGTCTTTTATATACATCGATGATTCAACGTTCATAAAGTGCAGTTTGATGATTTTATTAATTTGGGAATATAAATAAGTAGGTTCTAACAATTAATTAAATACTTAATTTAAAAAAATGGAATTTTTAATAACATATTTCAGTTTTCGATTATTTACGTCCCGCTGGTAACACTGGTTAGTTTAACCTTCGATTGACTGGGGTCCCCCCCCCCCCCCCCCCGATGAATGCGACTCAGTCAGAACTCAGTTCGAACGACCGACGACGCCATTGTTTGTTTGTTTGTTTTGATTTGCGCGTGTGAACTCAGAACTGTGAACCGGGAACTTTCAATTAATAATGGCTCAACCTATGCATGATATGGTTGTAATAATTATTGAAACCCCGTACAGGAAGTGGAGAGAATCAGACAAAAAAGACGTCATCTCTACCGGGAGACCTTGCCCGCCTCTAGCTTCCCTTACTTCTGACCATCGAGAAGGTAGGACATATTCAAGAACGTTTTCAACTACTTCATCGGTCATGTCTTCTCTCAAAGATAGACCACTACACCACCTCGTTATTGGTTTTTAAGAAAATTTTTCGTTTTCGTTAACTTTTTTTTTGACTTATTTTGTTGCGTCTAATGTTCCGCAAAGTACCCTTTTTTTGTGTAAACCAATAATAAGAGGAGAAGAGTTTTGTAATAAAATTTATAAATTACGTAGCTGTAGTGCGTAGCTTTACACCTTGGTGGTGGTGTTTTAAGTTTAAAAACTGCCCAGAGCCGCTACTGGTACACTCCCCTGCACCCCCCGCTGATGCGCTTGAAGGCGTGTCGGCCGATGAATTGCTGCCAGATTTTATGTTGTTAAAAAAGTTGAAAAAACTGTGGCTGAAAGACCGAAAAGGGTCGTTAAGAAAACAACTGAAAATTCAGAAAAAAAGGTCATTAGCGCCCCGAAAAAAGCTCAGGAAAAACCGAAAAAGGTGAATAAAGAAAAAGTGACTAAAGTTGAAAACTCAAAAAAAGTCAATAAAGAAAAAATCCCAGAGAAGCCTGAAGCAGGAGCGAAAAAACCAAGAAGTGTCGTTAAAAAAGTCGAAAATACCATTAATAAAGAAAAAATATCCGAAAAAACACAACCATCGACATCACAACATCAACAACCAGGAGCAACATCAGCTGAAGAATCAACAGCCAGTGGTAAATGTTTTAATATAATCAAACCTATAGTTCAGGCATTCGAGAAAAGAACTGCCCTTGCAGAAGGAGGTCCTTAATTCAATAAAATTACGGATGCCATTCTCTATTTTATTTGTGCCGATCTCAAACCATTCGCAGTGGTGAATGGTGAGGGATTTGTTGCATTGATGAAGGAATTAGCGCCGAACTACAAAATTCCATCGACCAAAACGCTGAAGAGGAAATTAAATAGCAAGTATGATGCGATCGCGCTGTCCATCAAGACTAAGCTGTCACAAATAGAACATTTCGCGCTTACCACTGACATATGGACCGACACCATGAATGAGAGGTCATACATTGGGGTCACCATACATTATTATGATGAGACCCAGCTACGCCTCTCAGAATTAGATTTAGCAGTCCACGGACTCTCAGAAAGCCATACAGCATCCAACATTTGCAACGAATTGGAAGCCATTCTTTCCCATTGGCAAATAGATAAAAAAAAATCAAACTTTTAGTGACTTACAATGCTGCAAACATGGTAGCTGCAGCAAAACTATTTTTTGGCCCCAAAGATTTTATTAACAAACAAGTAGGGTGCTTTGCCCATACCATTAATTAATAGTTTCTTGCGCACTCAAAGACCCAACTGTTACGCCTTTAATAGAAAAGGAAGAAAGATTGTGATTACTGTAAAAAACAGTGTAATTCACTCAGACAGACTGCGGCTGATCCAGGAGGAGAGTGGTGTCCCAGCTGGTGAGCAAAAAAAGTTAATACTTGATGTAGCCACACGCTGGAACTCTTCATTCTATATGGTGGAGCGAATCTTGTCGATGATACCTGAGTTGACGAAATTGATAGTCCTGGATAGCACGGCTTCACTTGAGATGCTCTCAGGAAAAGAAATAAACGAGCTAAAACAACTTCTAGGCCTACTTCGACCATTCGAGTACGTCACGAAGCAATCTTCAGGGGAGAATTACACCACGCTATCGACGGTGATCCCCATGATTAACATTCTACTGACCCAGATGGAGGGCATGCACACGAATTTGGAAGATGTCAAAAATATATTGATACGGGAAACTACCCAGAGATTTGCCAAAGCCGAAGAGAACATGAACATGGCATTGGCGACCTTGCTCGACCCTAGATTCAAAGGAGTCCACTTTAGGAACCCCGTGGCTCTTGCGAATGCCATGAGAATTGCGAGGAAGGAATTGACCACCACCATCATCATCATCATCTGATGAAAATCCTGATAAAGAAGAATTCGATTTTTGGTCCGCACATAAACAGTAAGTGCATGGACAAAAACGAAACACGAGATCAAACCAGGACGAGCTCTCAGTATATCGCAAATCCAATATCTTCTTTAAAAAGTGACCCATTTAAGGAGTGGGACGACATGAAGTTTATTTTTCCGATACTTTATAAAACGGCGAAAATTGTACTTATGATGCCGGCAACCTCCGTGCCAAGTGAGAGGCTGTTTTCCAAAACGGGGCAAATTCCAAACCAAAAGAGGATCCGCCCGTCCCGTGATTTGGTGAATAAACTTTCCTTTTTAAGGAAAGTTGGAAAAGAATTGTGGGACTACTGACTAGATTAGCCCATAATTTTTAACTTGTTGTTTTACATTCAAATTTGTAGATGTATTTTAATTCTGTTGTATTTTTTACTAAGTAAAAGTAAAAGTATATGGAGTCTTCATAAATAATTTTACCTAATCCTATCCCCTTAGTTAATTTTTTTTTTTACTCATATGAGTAGGTACGAGTACTCTATGGTATCGAGTATTTCCATTCGAGTATATGAGTAGTATCGAATACTCCTTTCGATTCGAGTACCGAGTACTGGTATCGAATATTTCTGGGTATCGCATATCACTAGCCGGGATTCGAAGCAGAAAGTGGGAGGGTTTGTACATGTGAAGCTCACGATGTCTGCAGACACTGTTGAATCAGGAGGCAGTTTGCAGTTAGCAGTAGTATGTTGCCTTTCTCATGTGCAGCTTCATTTTCCGTCTTCTTCTATATAAGACGAAGGCCCAGCATAATTTTGAAGATTCGTTCTCACCCGGTGCATGACAGAAAACGTAAGTTCATTGAAATTCCAGTTTTTCCTCTAACTGGTTAAATAAGTTTTCGTTTTTCTTAACACTGTCTATCTTCGTAAAACATAACGAATAAAACCAGGCGTTGAAGGTCACACTTTAAAATGGCCCAGCATAATTTTGAAGATTCATTCTCATCCGGTGCACATCGACAGAAAGCAGTTCGTTGAAATTCCAGTTTTTCCTCAAACTGGATAAAAACGTTTTCTTTTTTCTTTTAGTGGAAACTGTCTGTCTTCGTAAAAAAACGGATAAAACCTTCAAGGTCACACTTTAAAATTGAAGAGACGGTTGAGCCAATGTTTTGGTATTAGGTGGGAATTGAACTTGAACTTTGAACTCCCTCGAACTGGTTAGGGGAGACTTGTTTATGCTTGTTAAAACCTTTTTCACACAAATAATATTTGATTGGTAAAATCTTTTTGTTAAAAACGATTTAAGAATTTGTAACATCATGAGGCGTCACCAACATGGATGTCTCTCTTGTGCATAATCAAAATATTGTACACCACATCAAAACTTCAATTGTTGGTCTTTAGTGTCTTATTCAAAAATCTTTCCACCTGACTTCTTATTTTTTAGTTCAAGCGTTTATGCAGTAAGTTTTAAAGCCTAGATTAAGTTTATTCTGACATTCATGTTAATTCTGCAGCCAACTGAAAATAGAGCTGTCAAAAATGCGAAGGTCCAAAAGTGATGTAGATTTGAAACAAAAAAATTATACCCAAGACGCACCAAGTGAATGCTGAAATAACAAAGCAGTAAACTTCAAAAAGGCATTCCTAGTTTGATTTATAGATTTATTGCTTGCAACATATGACTCGTAAATCGAATGAGTCATATGTACGTATCGTCGACAATTTCAATTACAATTACCTTCTTCAAATCCGTAGTATTCATCAGAAACCCGTACTCCGACAATTTTACAAGGCAGTGAACGAAAGATGCTTCCTCTTCAGTAGTAAAAATAGGTGGTTTTCCCACTTCTCGAAGGTGCTTGCCACCAAGTTTGTTTATAATTGTGCTTCGCGCTATTTTAAAGTGCGAGGCCGCTTCTCTTTGGGTCATTTGTTTTTTATTTATGGCCTCTAAACATTCGGCTAGTTTTTTTCGTCGTAGTTCGACTTATATTGACGAGCCCCTAATTTCCTCTTGTGACGATTGGGCATCTGAAACAATGGGTATGTGAAGTAAGTCAATAAATAAAATGAAATCTGCCAGCAAAGTCTCTTATTTTTTAGAACAAAAGTCGATAATAAAGTAAAAATAAACAGGTAGTGTTGAAGAATATTATATTTTAATACTGATATTTAAACATATGTTAGCGCGAAACCGCTACAACTACCTCCCTCCTACGTCTTTCTTTTTTTTTTTTAAATTAATAAAATTCTATAATTAAATAAAAAATATTGATTGTCCGAAATTATAATACTATGGATTCTAACTGCTCCATTGATTTAATGAACTCCATAATATTATTCTTAAATTGTAGCGCCGCTATTTCCAATTTGATGGCCTCCATACATGAAATTTTAGTCGGCGGCAAGGGCAACATTTTATTGTATGGACAATTTGGCTGATGCGGTTTGTGTTCTGCGAACGGGTGGGGGCTTTCGCCATAAATGCCGTGGCACCCTTTTGGGCCAACTACCAGAGTAGTGGCCTAACTAAATTATCCACAGATTTTGTAGAAGGATATTTTTAATTGGAATTTTACTTCCAACCAAAAATCCCTATACCCAACCTGGGATCGAACCCCGGTCTCCGTGGTGAGAGTTCAAGACTGAACCCACCAGCCACGGAGCCGGTTGCAAAATTCATTTTAGTAACAAAAGATCAAGACGTGAAATGTAAACGGTAAACGTGAAAGTAGACTTCTTTGACCGTAGACTTTTTCGACTAAAATCCGGATTGCACGGTTGTGCAATTCGTATGAATATATTTCAACACCCGGCACCTTCCCCTGTAACCGACCTCGTTGTAAGGTCTGTCCCCTGATCCTTCCCGATACCTCCTTTACCAGTCCTTCCAATAACACCTCCATCCAAATCAAATCCCACTCCACCTGCCAAACCCCGAGGGTAATATACATATTAAAATGCAATTTTTGCCCTTCCTTTTACGTGGGCCACACCACAACTCCCTTCAACCTCCGCCTCAATAATCACAGAAAAGATGTAAAAGATCCCGCTTGCCAACTTCCGGTCCCCAGACACGCGCGCACCCATAACCCTTCCCCACTCTAGACGATATATTTAAAGTCTTACTAATAAAAAATTTCCCAATAACCACACCTATAATAGACATAAAATCATGGGAGAGGGCATTATCTGGTCCCTAGACGCCCACATTCCCCCCGGCATCAACATAGAAAAGTAGTAACCTTTTATTTTATTATTATTATTTTTTTTTTAATTTATTTATTTTTCTTTTTTAATCTCTTAATTTTCTAATCCCTAATCCCCACCCCACCCCTCCTTCTTTCCGACCACAGAGGCACTTTCCACCGCCAACACCGTCCGCGAGTGACGTATTAAAAAAAAAACCGTTGACATTCGGAACGAAGAAGGGGAACCCCTCCTACTACAACCTTCGACCGTCTTCACTCTCTCATCTCTCTAACTGACGAAGGCAACCGCCGAAAGCTCTTGTTTCATTATTGTGAGTCCCCTTTTTAATGTTTTTTATACCTATCTATTTCCATCAGTGCAAAAAAGTTTATATTTCAATAATGATATTTTAAACATATGGTAGCGAACCGCTACAACTACCTCCCTCCTACGTTTTTTTTAAGCGTTCAAGTCATACAAAGGCGACGCTGTGGTTGAAGTCCAGGTTGTAAGGCGAACGAGCATGTTCGAAATGATGAAAGCGGACAAAACATAGAAGGTGTAGGCACGATATTACTTTGACGCGAAAGAATGTCCTCTCGCTTGAAATTTGAGGTTGAAGGTTGAAGATGCTGAATAGAATTGATGTAGTTAGACCTCCAATTTTGTTCTTTGGGCGAATGTTTCTTGTCGGTGTTCATGATCGCGTTTAACTCCAATTTTAGTTTGAATCAAATTTTTTAATTCTTCCAACAGACAAAATTGTTCATTAAACTGAGTTTTCTTGAAGTTGGACGATGTTAATTTGGTAGTTTATTGTTCTTGTGATTTTGTTGCTGAATTTTGAATGAGTGTATATCAGACCATTCACACGGTTTTTTGCATTTTTCTGGTCGACATTTTCTTCCAAATTTGAAATGATAAAAGCAAAATTTGCCTTTAGGATTGAATTTCCTATTCGACGTAGAACGTTTAAGATGATTCTGATGAGTGTATGTTTTGAGTGTGTCTTGTATGTTCTTTGACGAGGTAGGAAATAACTTACACGAAGATACACATTTCCGTGCTTTTGAGCCATAAGTCGTGTGATAATAACAAAGTTTATATTTATAATTGGACGACTTTGGCGATGAATGACGGTGTTTTTGTCCTTCGGTCTTAGAACGTTTGGACATTACTTGAGACTGAGTATTTGCTTGCGAATTGTCGAGACTATGGCTTTGATTCGTTGCTGCGATGGGTTGAGAGGTTATGGCACATATACGATTTTCCTTCCGTAACAGCTCTCGATCTGCATACTCATCTGCGCGTTTGGCTAAAACGGCCAAGTCCTGTTCCCCTCCGGTACCAATAACATGCACCATGGGTAGTGGCAGCTGGAACTGCCAAAGAGTGCGCAGTACATCATCGTTAAACCTTCCTTGTGCTAAGCGCTTTATCTCCTTCAAAAGGAAGGAAGGCTTCTTATCCCCCAGTTGCAGACCCTGAAGAATCGTCAATAAAGAGGTGTCTTGAGATAGCGAATACTCAGCAAGTAAACCTCGCTTCAAAGTCGTATATTTTTCGTTTTCCGGTGGATGCAAGACGATGTCTTCAACATCCTGCAGCACCTGCTCCGGTAGGGAAATGACTAACAAGTCAAACTTTAATTGATCCTCGATAATTCTTCTTCTTCTTCTGTTAACAGATAATTAAAAACAAAACAGCATGTGATATTATATTTTTAAATTTTCTTTATTTTGTTTTACTCTAGTCGATTTAAATTTTAAAATAAACGTAGTTACCCCCTTTTTATATGAATTTGAAAAGTTCTAACTGATGAGACTCAACTCTAAAAAGAATAAACATTTGAACACACTTACCTGCAACAATTTTATATTCCCTGATGATGGACATCCAGCCGAAACGTTGGATATGTATAATCAATAAAATGAACGATTAACACCGTCTTTCTTTGCAATGGCCGCAATTCCCAACTAAATAAAAGAATCATCCTCGATAATGTTCCTAGCCCGGAACAAGCTTTCTACTCGTAAAAACCAGGTACTCGGACAGTCTCTGTTAAATGTAGGCAACGAAACATTTATGTGTTGTTGTTGTTGTTGCTGCATTTTTTTTGTTTAAAAACGTTGAAAAAAGCGTACGAAAAAAAAAATCGATATGATACGTTAAAGATGTTAAAGATGCAAGCGAATGTTAAAGATGCAAGCGAATTAAACTTACGTTCGTACGTCCGGGGTCACCAAATTGTTGAAGAATTATATTTCGTATGAAATAAGTTGAGTTGTGCAATTCGTATGAATTATATTTCAATAATGATATTTTAAAAATATGGTAGCGAACCGCTACAGTAGGATACTTTGGTCCATCTTCAGGCTGGACCAAAGTAACCTCTCTTCCTGGTACAAAGTTATGTTCCACAAATTTTTCATGAATAACTTTAGTAATTATTATCTTAAAGTAATTATCGAAAAAGGATATTAATTCCAATTAACGTCTTAACACAATAACGTGGGACTTACCTTGCGTTATCGTATTCTTCAAACTGGAGGAACAAAAGTATGGCAGACGAATTTTCAGTGATAACAACGTGGTTCCTATCAAACGTTCTTATCACCACGCTAAAGCGCTAACGCGGTGGTTGACTCAACTGCTTATAAGCCCTCAAGGTGTGTAGTAGACTCCTAATTTTTTTCAGAGCTCTAACTTACAAAATTAACGGTTACATCACCGGCTAAACATTTTCCGATTTCGGACCAAAGTTACCCCTTAAAGAACAAAGTATACTACCTCTACGGTATTTATTTATTTTAAATTCTAATAATTTAACGTTGATTTTGAAAATGTATTTATAAGACGTTTGTATGCCACTTTAGTGGCGCACGCAAATAAAAGATGATTGATTGATTCATTGATAGAACTTTGAATTTGTTTCCGATAATATGTTGGCCACTTAGCCGTCTAACATTGTTAAGTGAAATTGAAAAGTAATATTCCCCTCAATATCGCCTGGGGAAAGGTTTCGAATTTCCATTAATAATATTGTGACTCCTGTTCCCTGATTAGAGCCTCATTCTCTTTCATGAATAAAATTTTATAGGCAAAATAAAAGGGTTGATGACGGATAAGGGTTCACACCCAAATGGAACAAAAGCAATTACGAACAGAAATTCATCAGTTGCTACATCTTCAGTAAAAGTTTGAAGGTTGTGACTTGAACTACCATCGACCCCCCCCCCCCCCCATTTACAAATTAATGTTAACTCGGTACACTCATTCAAGTCAGCCATTTTTAGAATACTTTCGCACGTCTTGCTGAGCATATCTTGTAATTTCACCTCTGCAGAGGTTTCAGTTGCAGAGATCTTTGCAGAGATGATTTTCTGATTTCACGAAGAGCTTTTACACTTGGAAGCTGGTTGGCTAAGGAATCAAACGATCGAAGAACAAAAAAACTATCTGATGTGGCGCAACTCCCAAAGACAATCGGCCGCGGTGGATTTTTCCTCACGCCTACTTGCGAGCTCAGCAGCTTCGGCCAAAGATCTTGAGGTCAGATCCTGAACTCTTCCTGTCTTCGTTTTTCGAGATGCTTCTTCGATACCAACTTCCCAAGGTTTGAGGAGGATTGTCAATCGAGAGGATGGATCCTGTATTTGAAAGCACTATCGACAGCTCTTCCGGCTTAAATAGAGGTGTTCAACCATATACCATGGTGGCGGTTCAAATTGTCTCGCTGACGCCCACCCGGCTTCCACTTTCTCCTACATCGCTAAGTCACACCTCTCTGCTTTATTTATTATAATGCCGTGGATTTCATCAGAAGCACCTTCACAGCCTTCTCCAGGCAGCAAAAAGGCTAATATGGCTGCGTAAAGAGAGGAAACTCTATTTGAATCGTTTGAATTGATTCACGTTTCCAGATGATTATTCAGCTGAATAATCACACAGAATCATAGAAACGTTCAAAGCAGTTTAAAGCAAGAAACGTTGGAAGTTTTATGAAGTATAATAGTTGTTCCATTTAAGTATATCATAACCTCAGGATGTTTAGGATCGAAGTTGAAATATTTCAATTTTAAGTTTAAAAAATGGTTTTTTGTAAATTACTAACGAAAATTATTATTTAATAATTAAATAATTTTATTTATTTTTAATAATGAATGAAAAGCGCTTATCTTCTTCGATTCTTTCCATTTCTTAAAATATTATAATTCGTAGAAATGAAAACTAATGCGAATTAAAACTGTAAATGAGGAGCTGGCTTTCCTTTTTTGATCCGCTCAGTTTTCCAATTTACAGCTGTCGTACGACTTACAGTATCAGATACTGTTACAGTATCAGATGATGTATCTGTTACTGTATCAGATATTGTCTCAGCTTTCAGAGTAACAACCGACCCTCTCTTTTGGCAGTAATTTTAACGACGTAGTACTGCCCAAAGCGCTAGATGCCGCCACGGTCCGCCTTGGGCCGCCGCCCAAGGTCGCCCAAGCCCAAGCGATAGTTCCATGCGCCGCCACTGCCCATGGCGCTGTTTGACTTTGTTTTGAAAATCGCACCCGCTCGGCTGCGCTAAAAGCAACCAACAATATTGTCATTATTATCGCTTATCTATCACTTTATCCCAAAACCATTTTTTAAAATTTTAAACCATTTTAAAAAAAGGGAAAAAAAAAGACTAAATAACGTTTCATACCTACTGTGATTCCACAACCAAATTTTCGCCTTAATCTCAGTGTCTTCTACCAGAATCAAGGGTTTTTAGCAAAGATTTTAGAACGGAAATGTATTAGTTCCGGTAATTTATTTTATTGTAAGATGTTATGTTTTTGTAAATAAAGTGTAAGTAGAGTAGAACAATATTGCAAATTTATTCTTCTTTGATGAGTTTTATTTGACCTATGCAGTTAATTTCTTTTTTCAATCAAATCAGTGTTAAGATCTTATGGGAAAAGGGTACTTGAATCAAGAACCCCTTGTCAAAATTTAATGACATTTCATATTCTACTCAATAAAAGTCTGTTCTTTTGAATATCAAGTTTCTAATGGAATCGGATAAGTAGAAATCACTTTAAATGGGTGGCACCCGCCAAATGCTCAAGTACCGGGAAAAGATTTAGGAAAATCTTTTAAGGTACGTTTCCATCTGCACTTATTCCAAGATTTTAATGTCTGACAGAAATCATGACTAGCCGCCTACGCTACAAATGCCGATACGATGTGATTGCACTGCGGGTATTGTCAAGCACCGGAAAAAGATTTAGGAAAATATTTTACCTAACTAACATTACAAAGATTTAGGAACATCTTTTTCCTCCAAGCCTTGACACTGATTAAAAATGAAGTAAATATTGTAAATGACTTGTTCATTTTCTTTCATCGATAAATATCACATACCAATATATTATAATATTAATTGTATGAATCACTGCGGATTCCACAACTCGGATCCTACAAAAGGAGATAGAGAGTGTTAACAAAACAACTTTATTTTACTTCATATTTTTTATTTCCCATTTATTATTGGTTAGGCATCCAAGACCTAAAACAAGATTAAAAACAAAATCATGTTATAGAAAAAGTAGATTTCACTCACGTCTTGCAGGGCCGAAATAGCCCTCGGCAACTGGTGCCGATTCATTCCCGCCACCAATTCATGGCATATTTTCCGCATTCCGCTAAAAAAATTTTAACATTAGGTTTGTTCCAACCAGCACTCCCCTCCCGCACATGCAACTCAGATCACTGAGTCAAGAGTTAAACAATCAGAAACCGAGTTGATCCCGATTGACCCGATTAAAAGTACTGTGCATGCTTGGGAATCCCAATATAGTCCGAATTCCAGTCAGAAACTTCCCATTGAAACTGACCATTGTTATGGTATGACAATGAAATAATGTTAAAATTTGTAATACTTACAATGTAGTATCCGACTGCCTCCTCCCTCTCCTACCCCCTCGCATCTGAAACAATAAAAAGTATGTTAAACAAATGATTTAAAAAAAAAAAAAATTTAAATAGAGGAGAAACCCCAGTAGGTTTTCAAGGGTGGGGGATCTGCCTAAGCCGAAAACGCTTGAAATTGGTGGTAACTTGCGCTGCACAAATCTTATTAGTTATATTATTTACGTATTTGATTAACTTACATAGCCCCTCCCTCTTCTATATGCTCCTCTCTACAAAAAAAAACATAATTCGTATGCAATAAGTACAAAGTAGTGATTTACTTACATTTTGGGAAGTCATTTGGTTGACCTGGGGATATTGGGGTACGGGTAAGGTTGGGGGTTGTACTCTGGGTAAAATATGTTGGGATTTTGAGGGGCGGGAGGATGAGGATGTGGAGGTGGAGGTGGAGGTTGTTGTTGTTGTGGTTGTTGCTGCTGCTGCTGCATATTCTGAAAAATAAAACCATTATTAAAATAAACGAAATGATTACGCACCGCCAATAATATTTTATAATTAGGTAGCAGAGATAACCCCTCTCCATCTCCCAAAATTAAAAAAAGAAAAACTAAGTTTTTCAGGTTTCCCAGCCTCTTTTGACCTACAAAACCCCTTCAATCAGGATTTGAACCTGATTAATGAGCGTTTGCTAGTTGATTATTTTCACCCAACGAGGACACTTTTTTTTTTTTTTTTTTTTTTTTTTTCGTTTTCCGAAAGAACTTGGCATTCTTTTTCAAGAGTAACTTGCTGTGTTATTTAATAATATACCAATAATTTATCTTAGTAAAAATTTATTAATTTAAAATATTAAACAACAATGTGAGTAACGTAATTTACTTACCGCATTCGAAGGGTACACAGAGGTTAGGCTCAAATAACCTTATGATTGTATTGATAACGCTGATAACATTGTATAAGCATAAAACCAATTAAATAAATTGCGTTTCCGAATTCCGACTTCAGGATATCGCGTAAGATTTTAATATAAGTTTTTAATATAAGCGTTATATTTTAGTCAATATTATTACATATATATTTATGTATATTATTTTTTTAATTTTCTTTTTTTTGCATAATGCCTGGAAACAAGTGCGTTTATTTCGAGTGTGAAAATCCAGTGGTACTACCAAAGGATTGTCCATGTTCAAGTTCCCAAAAAAGGAAAACTTGCAGAAATTATGGCTTGAAAATGTGGGAAATCCTAACCTCTTTGCTCTGTCTCCTACTTCACTTGAAAAGAAGTATTTATGTGAGTCTCATTTTGATGGAAAAGCGATTTTCGCCCCTGGAAGAAAATTGCAAACTGCTGTTCCACTTCACTACTTGAATAAAGTTTCCCAAGTATCTATTGATTGTCATGATTATAATGGTTCAGGAGTTAATACATCTCCTTCCGTTCTTAAAGTTCGTACCCCTAAAAAAGGGTACCCTGGCTCCTCTCTTGCTTCGCCTTTACAAAGCCCTTTATTCACAATGGAAGTTGATCATAATTCTCAGGTTGAAATTTTGAGTCCAATAGTAGAAGAACACGTTGAGGTCGCTATCATGTATGGTTCTCCCTGGAAAATAACCACGTCTAATGATCAAAATCGAGTAGTGTCCGCATCCTCTCAAATAAATTTGACTCCAATCCGTGCAGTTTCTGCGTCCTCAAGGACAGCTCGCAGGAGGATTTTTGATCCCACAGATTGTGGCAATTGCTTAAAACTCAAAAATAGGATGATTAAAAGTAGAAATCAATACGTAATCTTTCATCTAATTTATGTAAATTGAAAAAAAATTAAATGGCTCCAGATTATTAAATATAAAGAAAAAGGAATCCTCTACTCCTGCTTCAAAAGCATCGAAGACTTTGGTTGCGATGCAAAGTCATAAAGCCCGATCCCCTTGGAGTAAGGCAGAGAAAGCATTGGCTCTCTCCATGTACTTTAAAGGTCCATCTCTGTATAAATATATGAGAAACATAAACATTAATTTGCCCGCACCTTCGACTATTGCGAATTGGCTTTCTGCCAGTAAATTTCTTCCAGGTTTTAACAATGATATATTTGATGCTATATCCCTCAGGGCTAAAAGTATGTCTTTAATTGACAGGGAGTGTGTAATTTGTTTTGATGAAATGTCGATTAAAGCATGTCTCGATTTCTCCGAAAGTCAAGATTTTGTAGAAGGTTTTGAAGATAAAGGTAACGTTTATATTGTGGGCTTGCAGCCAGGTAGGGTGAAAAAAAGTAACTTCACTTTTAGAACATCCTTAATTTAATCTTAAGTCGACGCGTTTCGGACCTTGGAGGGGTCCTTCTTCAGGACGAGACTACAATGAGATGTTAAAATACAAAAAATCTTGTTAGATGGACTCACTTATATGTCGAAAATTCTAAATTAGCAGAAGTCACAGTCTTATATAATTTGGATAACATTGGATTTCACCTTCAGCGAATCGACGATGAACACTCGAGTTGAACGTACAGTTTTTTAAATGAAGGATTGTCAACTTTTTATAATTTCGGCAAACGAGGTCTTTTCTAATGACGAAGGTCACGATAAAACCTCTTCACTAACGAACAGAATTACAAATTTATATCAAAAAAGCATTAATTTAGTTTTTTACCTTGTTCCGGTTGACAATTCTTTATATATTTTCAATTTTTTCAACTTTTTATAATTCGGCACACGAGGTGTATAGCAATGACGAAGGTCACGACAAAAACCTCTTCACTGATGAACAGAATTACACATTTATATCGAAAAAAGCATTAATTTAGTTTTTACCTTGTTCTGGTTGACAATACTTTATAATCTTTTCAATTTTTTCCTAGTTTGATTTTGTTAATTTCGTATAATTTCATAAAAATGAGGTCACGCGATGAAGAGCAATCACAGAATACATTTAATTTGAACCTCAATCTGTTAAACTCGAGATTGATTTTTAAGATTAAACAATATTTCTGTAATAAAAATAGACAAACAAAATTATTAATATCAAAGATTAATTGAGTTTATACCTTTTTTAAAAATTATTTCCGTTTTTTATCCGGCGTGGCAAAAATGAGAAGGAAGGAGGAAATGTACAGGTTTCTTTTATAATCGTACTATCGTAGTCGGTACGTGTGATGTCTCAATCAGGGAGGTTCTGTAAGTCATGACGTATGCCACCGTCTTTTAAATCGAGGAGGTTCCAGTAGCATTCACTGATATTTTTCGAATCTCGTTTAAAATTTACTGAATTTTTATCCCGCTGGATAAAAACCGATTCGAAAAACTTCCTTTTAGACGTTGATCTTTCTTTTTTTATAATCTCGACGTTCGTAAAATCAAAGGAATGATTATTTTAACTGCATGGTATGCAAGGGCACTGTCGTTTTCTTTACGCACTCGAGTTGCATATTCATGCTGATACATGCGATTCTTCAGATACTGACGGCTCTCCCATAATATATTCCAGGGCAATTTAGGCAAGATAATTTGTAGCAAATGCCAGAAGTATATTCCTTTTTTACAGGGTCTTTGAGTCTGCTATACATAGTCCTGAGCGGTGAACATGACTTAAACGCTACTCGGGTGTTTGGGAGTTTTGTCTTGATGTGTTTCCGTATATTTTCACTTAGACCACCTATGTATGGAATAATGCATGTATGCATTCGAGGTTCTTGGTCTAATATTGGTCGATCTTGGTTTTGTACTGCGTTTTCTACGGTGTGAATTCCAGGTTTCCATAATGATTCATTATTAATGAATTTGTTTATCAGTTTTTTTGGAAATCCATTTTTTGACAGGATTGTATGTATTGTATTCCTGTTTGCTTCAGTCACACCCTCAGTATCTAAACAGCATATTCGTTTAATTAAGTTCAGACAGACATTAACTTTCTGGTTATAGGGGTGACACGATGAGAAATGTATAAGACGGTTCGAGGCCATCGATTTTGAGTACCAACTCGTACTCAAATTCCCATTTTCGTGGCGTTTAACCAAGGTATCTAAAAAAGAAATACAATTGTTTGATTCAAGGGGATTCATCAAAACAAATTACACACTCGTACTCAAATTCCCATTTTCGTGGCGTTTAACCAAGGTATCTAAAAAAGAAATACAATTGTTTGATTCAATTTCAACGGTAAATTTCAGACGGGGGTGAAATTCATTGAAAATGCGAAGGGTGGTGTCAATTTGGTCTTCAGGAATAGCCGTTATTATGTCGTCGACATATAGGAAAAGGAAGGGTACCTGGAAGGCCAATTTTTGCAGGGTTGCTGTCAAAAGATTTGACATTATAATGTCTGAAATAACCGGACTCATGGGATTGCCCATAGCGACGCCAAAGCATTGTTTATAATACTTAGAGTCATAAATGAAAAAGCCAGTAGAACAACAGTGTTTCAGGAATTCAACGAATACTTCAACTGGAAGTGTCGTTTTAGATTCTAAATTCGGCCATTTTTCAGTAATGATAGTAATCAGCAGGTCGACAGGAATATTGGTGAACAATGAGGTAGCATCGAAGGAACAAAGTTTATAATGAGCTGGAACCGATAATTGATTGATCTTCTCTTTAAAAACATAAGAATTTGCAATGCTGTAGGGGTTATCTTCTCGGAGGTAGTTGAGGATATTGACTAAAAATTTAGATAGGTTGTAAGTAGGTGCGCCAATGAAACTAACAATTGGTCTCAACGGAACGTTGGGTTTGTGAATTTTGGTAAGCCATATAGGCGAGGGGCAACACCGTTATGAACTGTTAAGTTATAAGCAACAGTTTTAGGTAAATAATTATTCTTCACAGCAGTATTAATCAGAATGTTTGTCTTTTTTGTATTGTGAGGGTTGGGTCTTTAGTCGAAGGTGTGTAAGTTTCTGTGTCCGAGAGAAGGTCATTTATCTTTGATATATACTCAGATTTATACATTATTACAGTTTTATTGCCCTTGTCTGATTTTGTTATTATAATATCATCATTGTCAGATTTAAATTTTACCGTTTCTTTAATGAAGTCAATAATCATGGTGGTTATCGACCGTCTAAAACCTTTCCGTTTGAGTAATGCTTTATGATTTGTAATTAAGTGGGTTATACCTATTCTTATATCTTGACGGATGTTGTTTTCAAGTACAAAGTCTAAGAAAACTTCTATGTCACCCAGTATGTCCATGATAAGGTGGTTTGAAAGTCGAGGCGGGGCTGCATATCGGGGGCCTAGAGAAAGAATCGTTTTTACATTTTTGGGTATCGTTTTATCCGTTAAATTGACTACCCAATCATGGGTTTCATCGTTAAAGGGGGTTATGAACCGATTTTCTAACAATTTTTCAAATTTTCTATTTAATTTTGCAATACCCTCAGTTTTAAGTCTATCAGTTACCCTATTTTGGCTTTCAACAAAAGAGTCTATTATATCTGACGGTAAAACTCCAATTAATCCTTGTTTACAACGTTCTATGGTTCTATTAAATGAGGAAATTTGGCTGAAGGTGGTACTTATATCTAAATTTAGAATTTTCATTTTAGTGGATGCATATATCGCATCCAATTTTCGACAATAGGAAGCATTTCGATTTGGGAGGTCGTGCATTTGAATTTTAAACCGATCCTCGATGTATTTAGGTAAAACATTATGTTGTTTGCATTTTACTAGAAAATCCTTCCTATTGTTGAAATTAACAAGCTTTTTATTTGTATTAGACCATAATTTAAGATTACTTGATGTGACAGGTCCATATGTAGTCTGTATTCGTTCGAAGAAACTTCGCTGAGGTACGTCAGGGTCGCCCATTGTTAATTACGTTGTGTGTGGTGGCTGTGAGGATTCTAACGTTTATATTGTGGTTGTTTATATTCATCGGTAGATATGCTATGGTTTTCATGGTAAGAGGATTAATTACCTCTTGGAAACTACCATTAGTTTATTTCATAACTGAATCAGGCATGTCTCAAGAAGATCTTAAACTCCTTCTCGTTGAATTCATAGCGAAATTAATGAAAGCAAATCTCTCACCTCGAGCAATAGTATGTGACCAAGGGCCGAATAACAGGGGAGTTTTTCGTCGTTTAAATTCTACAGTAGAGAAACCCTATTTTGAATTTAACGATCGCAAAATTTATACGTTTTATGACATTTGCCATTTAATGAAAAGCTTGAGGAACAATTGGTTGAATGGTAAATTTGAATTACCTGGTAAGACACTAAGTTTTCAACATGTTCGAAAAACGTACAAAATAGACAAAAAAAATGTGTCGAGGTCCCTTTTGAAGTTATCAGATGTTCATATTAACCCGACAGTTACGCAGAGAATGCGTGTTTCTTATGCAGTACAAATATTTAGCCGAAGCGTTGCAGCTGCGGTGAGAACCTGCGCCGAAACGGGAGAATTAGAAGATGAACAAGGTGCAATTGATACAAGTGAATTTATATCGGACATGAACGATTTATTTGATAGTTTGAATAGTCGACAATCGTATGATAGGAACCCAAATAGATGTGCATTGTCAAGTGACTGTCCTCAGATTGAAAGCAACCTCAAAAAGGGCTTAGAGATTTTTATGGTGCTAAAAAAAGTTGGAATTAAGAGCAATAATCTTGATAAAGGTAGTACTAGAATTGTCGAAAGACCTCCTTGTTTTGATGGATTTTTAGTTACCATTAATGCCCTTTTACTTCTATTCAAAGAGCTAACGTTGCAAAACACTGGAAATGATGGGAACAATTCTACTCCTATAAAATATCTTTTGACCTCAAGGCTTAACCAGGATGCTCTGGAAAATCTATTTTCTGTTCTCCGGCAAAAGGGGGGAAACAATACCAACCCATCAGTTAAAACACTTAAGAGTAGTTTGAGGTCATGTCTGGAAAAAAACCTGTTGCTACCTTCAAAGAAATCAAACTGCGAGGAGGACTCTGACTTTCCTTTGGTCCTTGATTTATTTAAAAATCGTAATCAAAGTACTTCCTTGGTTCATGATGAGTTTTTAACTCATACAGACCGATGTTATAACGAAGAGTTGGTTTATACAGATGGCCCCATTGCAGACATTCCTCTTGAGCATGATGAACTCGATGTAAGTGTGAAACACACTTTGGAACGTTGCTCAATAACTTACTTTAGTGGCTATCTCGCTAACAAAGTCAGTGAGGTGTTTCATTGCGATCATTGTGAAAATATGTTGACCACTGCTGAATTCTTAAATGATAAAAACCATTTGTTGATATTGAATAGAGACTATTCACAATCAAAAGAAATAAGCTACTTGAAACATCCCTCTAAAGATTTGGTACACATCATAGAACTCAGTTTAAGATGTTTTACATCTATCTTTAGCAGTGTATTTCATAAAAAGGGGGTGGCAGAAATAATTTTTAATGAAATTAATTCCACAGTTTTAGATTGTGTAGAGTGGTCCAAAAATTATTCATGTCAAGACCACTTGAAATATATAATAAAATTCATGATTAAAGTTAAAGTTTACAAAGAATGTAGAATGTTCCTCAAAAATAGAAAAGTCACGAAGAGTGGGAATGCAAAAATTGACAAATTCAAAAATGTTTGAACGAAAAGACAATAATCAATTTACAAGTAAATTTGTTGCCAAATAAAAATTATAAATAAAATAAAATACAAAAAATTTATATATACTGTTGGCCACACTGCCAGTAATATTATGTTGGTGCAAAAATAAAGCAGGTTTTTGGTATGCAGTAAAAGCTAGCTACAATTTAACTTCAACCAAATATAATATTTTATTTGAATAGCTTCCATGAAAATTCATACTCTTTTGCCAAATGCACAACTAATGCTTTGTTCCCAGAAGCAACGAACATTATTTTCGCACCAACTCAAAATTAATGCAAAACTATAAAATGGATTGCAACGCTATATTCCTCCACTTAAAAAAAAAAAAAAAAAAAAAAAAAAAAAAAAAAAAAATAAAAATAAATAAAGTAATAAAACTAATATATTCTTATAAGGTTCAGTTGACGAGAAAAAGCAGTTTAATTACAAATGAGAAGGCAAAATGTAATAACGCAATACACCACGTCATTAAATTTATACGTTCAAAGTGGTTCCAATCAAATTGGGTTAAATTTCATTCGGATGGACGAAAACAAAAAAGTGTATAGGTACCTGAAAATATAAACGTAATAAATTTATAAAACCCTATAGTAAAAAAGTAATAATTTATAGTGTTTTTAGTTGAATTACATTTTGCCAAATTATCACTTATAGTACTTAAAACCTTCCGTTTAAAAAACAATTTGATAAATTAATTCACGGTAATGTATAAAATGATTAGTTGAAGTTTATCTTGGTGTCTTCAGTGAGCTTAAACCGAAGGTATTTTGAACTAATGAGTAATTCCAGTGGAGGTTTTATTACTGCCGTCATTGCATGAAGAATGTTCGAAATCTTTATTTAAAAAACATTGTTGTCATGATTTATGTATTCTTTTAAAAATTTCCTTCACAGTAACGATTTCGAAAATTCAATAAACTGAACCTGTGAATATAATGAACTCCTTATATTGATGGAATTGAATTGAAAAAAAAAATCTACCTGAAAGTTAATAAATTAGTATGCTAATGATGAAAGTACCAAAAATTTTTAAACAAACCTGTGAAAACATTGTTTTGTCTATTCAATCTATGTACATTGATATGTGCATTGAAAGAAGAATATTATGTTTTTGCAGCCCGTCCTAAGTCGGGATTAATTGTGAAGGAAAATTTTTAGTACAGTAGAACCTCAGTAATCCGTCTTCCGCTAGACCGACTCTCCAGGTTATCCAACCCGAGGAGTCAGTCAAGGAAAAACTTTCATCCTTATCAAATTTTTCATTTTTCCTGTCAAGAGTTACCTACATATTATATACCTAATAATGTATAACTGTAATGTGTAATAAAATGTATACCTGCTTTTAACAGTTTTAACTGGGTAGGTAGATAATAAAGAAAAAAAAAACACGTGTTCTTTATGTATGTCCGCTTAATCCGACCTTTATTCCGTTCCGCCTTATCCCTTGGTAAAATGATATTGTACAAGTCATTAAGAGTTAATGTTATGTATGCCAGTCACAAAAATATTATTACTTGTATATATACAGGGTGTCCGGAAACACATGGCAAGCGTCTGGGAGAGCGTTAAAAAGTGGTTTTACGAAAAAAAGTTAAATGTAAACCCCCCTTAATTTAAATCAAAGAATTTGATGGTGTAGTTTAAAATCCGCCTGGATATACAGGGTGTCCCAGACACAACCTAACTGTCTCAAATTTGAGCATCTTCGCATTCAGCATCACGAGATTTCGTCGCTAATGGCCTTTTTTCAAGTTAGAACCCAAATTTTTAGTTCAGAAATGAAAATTAGCACTTGTTGAAAGGAATTTTTCTTTCGGACCACAAATTTTGAAAGAGCTACAGCGTCTTTTGTGTTTATGCATCAAAAATTAAAATTCCGTCAACAAATCGCTAATTTCCATTTTTGAAGTATGGAATTTGGAGTTAAACTTGAAAAAAGGCCATTAGCGACGAAATCTCGTGATGCTGAATGCGAAGATGCTCAAATTTGAGACAGTTGGATTCTTCGGGAAAAAATAAGTGGAATTAAAAAAAAAAACGAGTCTCCTAGGTCAATTTTAACGGATTTTGGAGCAAAAAACGCTAAAATTTGACATTTTTTAAAAGTTGTCCAAAATTGTCATATGAGTACTCAAATCTACTTGAAATTTTGCGTAGATTACGAATCTGAAATAAAAAATAGGGGTTCTCATTTGAAATAACGAAGTTAGGTTGTGTCTGGGACACCCTGTATATCCAGGCGGATTTTAAACTACACCATCAAATTCTTTGATTTAAATTAAGGGGGGTTTACATTTAACTTTTTTTCGTAAAACCACTTTTTAACGCTCTCCCAGACGCTTGCCATGTGTTTCCGGACACCCTGTATATTACTACTTGCATTCTAATCAATATTTTTTGGTAATAATTTAAAGTAAGTACATAATACCTAATTTGAAAATTTACACCTCTGCTTATGTTTAAAAAAATAACAATATAGGTACCTAATAAAATATTTAAAGAATTAATAAAATAAAAGTGATATAATAATTAAAGCTGTTCTGAGAGTTGAAACTACGGACAACTAAAAAGACCACAGAAAAAACGAATTAATTCGAGGGTTTGTACGCGGTGTGAAGCCGTAGGCAGTAGGCACCTTGTTTTATAAATTTATAAAGGGGTTCCCCGGTGCACGAAGTTGGTGGAGGGGAGAACGACCTCGAAGTTCGAACACATCGAGGAAGGGTCATGATCCGAAACGGAGGAAAAACTTAAAACTCTTCACCGAGGCGCATTCTCTAGGACTCAGATGGTACCAGGTCCCTTCCCCACCTCGCCCATCGACTTGTCTGCGGGATTTTTACGGGCCGTTGTTACTCTGTGTATTGGTTCCTCTGTGCTCGAAAGCCATCAAACACAACTTCTACCGGAGCTAGAAGCTGCCGTCCCGAAAGATGACGTATATCTCCTGGCTCGTCTTCGTCTCCGGATTCCTCGTCAGTGTTTACGTGCGGGTCTGGAGGTTCCACGTAAACCGAATGAGGCTGGACATGTTTTGGCGTGTCGTCCTGCAAAATGTCTAATACATCTTGCAATGTAATGCCAGGTCTGAAAAAAAAAGAAAAAGTTAGGTATATTGGCCTCAGTTGTGAGATGCGGAATATCATGCGAACTAACACACTCAGATATAAGCAAACAGATCGAATCAAAATATTATTTAAAACTCTTAGTTCAATTGTTTCATCTAAGATAGTATTTTTAAATTTTATTTTTAAGGATATTACAAAAAAATTAAAGTCCTTATAGTATTTTTCCAATTAAAAATACGGGAGGTCAAAATGCCCGGTGGTCCCTTTTGGGATCGCTTAACCTTTATCAAATGTGGTCAAATTTTGATTGCGTAAAATATCAAGTAAACGTCACAAATCAATCTTAAAACTATCTGAGTATAAAATAGCACAATAATAATGAAGATTATATCAATAAAAAAGTACTTACGCCAATAAATCCTTCAGGGAGTCGAGATCAACAAAGTCGTCCATGTTTGATAGCTTATCACTGGCGCGTATGAGGTTATACCGACATTGCTACCTCTCTAAGATACAAATAAGGCACTTGTAAAGAGCGCTAGTGTACCCCGAAGATGTACGGACATGCGAAAAAAAGCCGAGAATTTTTTTAATGACTCCATTATTGAGATCCAAAAAGGGACCACCGGGCGTTAATGGGTTAAAGTATTTTTAGAAAGTCCCTTTAGTTTTTGACGGCCGCTGACTCATCGGCGTCAAAATCGTTAACTACGTTCATTATTTGATCCAAATTTTTTGCATAGTACAAAGCTGCTTCCAGCCAAGTCCCCCACCTGGTGATAACTAGAGATGGGCATAATCGAATGACGATAATCGATTCATTCGATTATGGCTGAATAATCGATTAATCGATTATTACTTTTGTAATCGAGTTATGAATTATTGAAAAGTCGAAAAAGAGTCGAGACTGGAATATAAGGCTTTGATTGTTGAAGTTTTTATTAAGTTAGTACATATTATGTTCAAGAAAGATCAAAAAAACATAATATGTAGGTTAGGTATATTAGATACCAAAATACAATATTTAAAAAAAAAAGGAAAAAAGAAGTTAATGAATTGAAAAATAGATTAAAGATTTTTGTTCAAAAACATGATATAATTGACATTTCTTCCGGTCATTCGACTTCTCCGGTCGTTCGTGAGCTCTCCGGCTTTGGAAAAAACCCGTTCGGAGGGTACCGAAGTAGCCGGAACGCACAGAAACTTTTGTGCAAGTAAATAAAGTTGAGGGAAACTTTCTTTTTTGGATTCCCAAAACTTTAAAGGGTCAAATCTTCTGTCTAGAAGTGGCAATTCCAGGTACTGCTTAACTTAGATGATTGACGACGTAGAGGGTGCTGTAACCCTTAGATGAGACTTGGCTTTTTCCTCGAAATGCTGCCAAACTGAACTGCAAGGAGTCATAATGGTCGCGTCGCTCGAAGCTGAAAATGAAATGCATTATTATTTGGTACCAAGTACCTACACATAAAACATGGCATATTAATTCAATTTAAGTACATTTATAATATTAGGTAGGTACTGTTGTGAGTCCGACATTTTGAGGCGCCAGCCTATTTCTGTCTATACTTATAAGATTTTGAACATCCTCAGTAATCCACTTCTGAACTTGCTCGGCGTTATGATCGACGCCGAAGGCTACTTTTTTTAACCTTAAAAAAAAGGTAATAATAATTTTTATACATTTTGTTTCATTTTTTTATGTGTAGGTATACCTTGGGTCCAAAAATGTCGATTTTGCATTAATTTTTATGTTTTCCAAGTTTCCAAATCTTTTTGGAATGGCTTTCTCCTTCAGGTTCTTCAATAGTTGTTGCCCTATAGCTGTGACCGGCTGCATATATAAGGCGGATTGTAATCCTCTTACTAATGGGATGACCATCGATAAAGTAACGTAGTTTTCACCAGACAACTCGGTCGTAAGCGCTTCGAATGGCTTAAGAATTGAAATGCATTCTTGAATGACGGTCCAGTCTTCAGGCAATAAAATGGGTAGAAGGCACGAAAGATTCGACATGGCTGCCGATAATGGAAGTTTTATTTCGAGAAGTCTATCCAACATAATTAGGGTGGAATTCCATCTAGTAGGTACTTCTAGTTTAACTTTCAGGATCGGAAGATTCATTAGCTTTTGAATTTTAGATAATTCATCTGACGCGACGGTGCTTCGTTTGAAATGAGCGACGATCGTTTTGCACTTTTCAAGCAATTCCTGAAGTGATGGAATTTTAAGTTCTTCTATTACACATAGGTTCAAAGTGTGTGCCACGCAAGGATGGTGGTACTTTTTGAGGTGATCGTTGACGGCATTCTTCATATTACTTGCATTATCGGTGACGACGGTGACGACTTTGTCAAATATGTCCCATTCCTCCAAATTTGTCGAAGAGCAGAGGCAACGTTTGAGCCTGAATGGCGATCTTCCAACTGTACTGTCTCCAATAAGGGGTTCTTCATTTCGCTTCCACGTATGAAATGCGCGGTAACCGCCAAAAATGATTTAGTTGAGCACGAGGTCCATATATCAGTAGTTATGGCAACGTAAGATGCTTCGGCTAACTCGCGTCTAACTTTCGTCTTCACAGAACCGTACAAATCGGGTAACAATTTTGACATAATTTTCCGGCGGCTCGGAGGTTCATACCTGGGATTCAAGGTTTTTACAAAGTTCAGAAAACCACGATTTTCCACAACGGAAAGAGGTTGGAAATCCGATGCTATCATTTCCACTAAAGCCTTGTCTATCTCCGCCTGTTTTTCTTCACCATAAGAGCCTTTATTTGAACCAAATAATGTCAGTTGTTTTTTCCTTTTATTGGCCGGTTCATGAACCACAGGAGCATTCTCTGAAGATGTCGAAGGACATGGTATACCTGGGTCATCCGGATCATCAAGAATCGGTGAAGGTGTCAAAAGTGTCGGATGAATTCTTTTAATGTGCTCGCTTAAGTTAGTGGTATTGCAAAAAAATTTCAGAATTTTTTTGCACTTCGTGCAAATAACAGTGTCATTCCGTTTTTCGAAAAAATCCCAAACGAAGGATCGCTTTCGCCTTATTCTTGTCGACATTTTTCCGAAAATCCGAAAAAGTAAAAACGAAATATACCTCCACAAACGCCGAACTGTTGAAGCCAAGTTATGCTCAATACTTGCAAGATTGGCGTACGTAGTACGTACCTACGCCTCCATGATTTGAAATATTCCGAAACTCTTTGAATAAAGTAATAAATTATTTAGGTTATTGAGGTAATTAGGTATTCAAAACACAAAAGAGCATTTCAAAAAAATTTGTGGGTTTTATTTATTAATTTAATATAATTATTAATTACAACTTTTTAATAATTTTAACATAATTTCATCAAGTAGTATGAAGCGCTAGCGCCACTTGCTAGAGGGCTAGAGGCCTAGTTTTGACGAGTGGACAATAGGCAGTTGGCACCCGTGGTTCTTTTCATAATCGATTATAAAATCATTCGATTATTGCGTTCACTCGATTGCTGATATTTCGATTATGAGAATCTCTCGATTATGCCCATCTCTAGTGATAACTGGGGCAGGGGGAGAGGCATTTGGGAAAGCATTTTAAGTTTTAAAATTTTCGCAGGAGCTTTTAAAAAAGCTTTTTTCCCATTTGAAATCAGCTCATCGACTTCTGGGAAAGCGATTCTTATACTTTCCGCTACTCGATGAAGGGCATGAGCTAAGCATGTTGTATGGACTAGCTTAGGATAGAAAACCTTCAACGATTCTGCTGCTTTAACCATATAAGGTGCAGCGTCGGTAACAAAAATTAACACATTGTCGTGGAGAACCTTTTCAGGCCAAAGAAGAGACATGGCATCGTTGAAGAGGCGAACAATAGTTTGATGATTCGTTCTTTGAAGCTCCTGTAAGGTTAATACTCGGAGCTGTTTGAAACGTTTCCATCATGAATTAACGGCTCCGATCTTTTTTTTAAAACCAAGAAGGTTTTCAAGCCTGTTATCATTTCATATTTCCTACAAGAAACACGTTTTCTTAATTTTTAAATACGCTAATTTTCAAGTTAAATTTTCAATAAAACTGTTAATTTACAAACCACGAATGTTTTCAAGCCTGTTTTCGTTTAATTTTCATACAAAACACCAGGCTTTTCTTAATTTTTCAAATACGCTGTTTTCAAGGTAAATTTTTCATAAAATTCTTCTGTCTATAATAAAAAATGTCGTTTAATTGTTTGTAGGCTGAGGATGAAATCGCAGAAAGGATATCGAAACCGGTCCCGTCAATAAAATATGAGAATTTTATTTAAGTTTATTTAAGAACTCAAAAAGCAAACGTGCAAGACTTTTTCTTCTTGGAATTTATAATTCTAAAAACTCCCCTCTCAACCCAACACGAAAACAAGCCTTTAGATTGATAATACCCAAAACCCAACATTTTGTTCGTTCGCTCGGTGCAGTATTAGTATACATCCCTACTCTTAACGTCCATCGAAAATTTATTTATACCAGTTATAAAAATCCTATTCTGGGTTTATTTATTTTCGTAGATTTATTGCGTTCAAGTTTTACTCTTTTAGTTAATAGTTTTTTAAGTTAGGTAATTAACTATTTTTAAAATAGAAAATAAGTACTTATTTTTGAAGTGTTTTATCTATATAAATAAATTTAAATCATGAAACGTGCCAAACGCAGCCATTTATGGACTTATTTCGACGAGGATTCGGATTTGGCCAAGTGCAAAATATGTTCCTCCAAAGTTGCTTATAAAGCACAATATCGAATTTGGCAAAACATTTCAAAAGACATCACCCTACTGTCGACATATCCGCTTCAACGATTCCGCACAGTCAAGCCCAAGGAAGACGTGAAAACGAGGACTTAACCGACAGTGGCGAACAGTGGTGTAGTGGCAAAATTTTCAGTGTGGGAACGCTAAATACTGACTTACAATCCAATTCTGAGGGGTACCCCCTCCCCACACATAAAGAGCGGGGGGTCCGGTTCGGGGGGCCTGTAGGCTATGGAATGGATCAAGGGATGAGCGATATGGTGATTTTCGGGTAACGGTGATTGTAGTGATTGCTACTTTTAAATAACGGTGAAAAATAACAGTGACTGTAATTTATGGTGATTTTCATAGTATCATGATTATTCGTACGTCCACAAGCAGCGAGCCTTTATCAGTCTCCGTTGTTACGATAGATACGGTGTTACAATTCACAGATAGAAAATACTTGCTACTTGTTTTACTTGTTATTTTGTTACTGTGTTGTTATTGTTACTCTCTAGAGTATAGATATTAGATTCCGATATCAAGTACAACAAAATAACAAGTAAATTTTTATTTGATCTATTTTTGTAATTCCTTTCAAAAATCAATTAAAAAATCCATAGATTTTCAAAAAGTGAAGTGTGGACTGCGATTGTGACGATAATGAGCGATAATAGCATGGTTGCATCACTGTGCAGAGGCGGCGGATTGCCGTATTAAAATAACAGTCGCCGGCTTTTTTCAATACCAATAACCGATAGTGACTGCTACTTTTAAGTCACCGGTGAAAAATAACGGTGACTGTTTCCTTTATGGATGATAAAATTTTCACTGAAAAATATAAGATGTAACATGTTTTTATGTACATATACGTTTACTAACAAAGTCAAACACAAAGATTAAAAAAAATATTCAATAAAGTGTAACTATTGTTTTTTTATTACATTTACCCCACTTCACCCTATTATTATTTTATTTTTTTTTTTTTTTTTTTTTTTTTATTTTTTTTATTACCTACTTAATGAAACCAGTGTGGGAACGCCGTTCCCACGCGTTCCCGCTCCACTACACCCCTGGTGGCGAACCTTTATATTTTGGCTTTGATTTTCAATTGATCAAACTTTCCCATTAATTACACTTGTGTAAATATTGGTATTTAATTTTGGTTACAGGTTGTTCCGACCTCGGTTCCATGCGAACAAAATTTTCAATAGCAGGGATGATCTTGTGCGATCGACGATCCAGACTGTCTGGAGAAAAAGCCAAAATGCTTACTTTTTATATGTTAATTCGAAGTAAAAAATAAAAACAAATCCTTTTATTAAGTTTTATTGTTTACATATAACATTTTGGTCTATTCTTAGAAAAAGAAATTGAGTCGTCGGAATCGGAGCAGTTTGGATTGCCTACAGCCCGCTCTGGGCTCCATTCTAAAACGAAGTTGAGCGAGAGGGACGGCTGCTCTGACCACCAAGAGAGGGAATCAAAACTTGTATTCGGTTCGAACTGATATGATAAAAAACATCCCATGTTTTACGCCATGGAGGGGCTGAACCAATAAACAAGTTAACATCCATAATAGCATCAAATTCATATCCGAAATTCTCACGTTGGACCTCAATCTCTTCTCGCTATGATTCGCGAGCAATACTGGCCTATAAATGGCAGAAATTTAGCTCGAAAGACTTTTCATCAATGTATCCTGTTTAAAGCATCCCAAGACTCAGGAACAAATAATGGCTGATCTTCCTAAACCTCGCATCGAACCGTCCACCATAGCCATTGTGGCATTGACTTCGCAGGTCCTATTAGCATTCGCTCTTCGAAATTAAGAAACGCTCCTCGTTATAAGGTACATCTGCCTTTTTATTTCCTTTATCGACCAAGGCCATCCATGTACAAATAGTAGAAGATTTGACTTCCGAACATTATTGCTGCGTTAAAATGTTTCATGGCACGACGAGGAAGACCACAGACCATCTACTCGGACAATGGCACCAATTTCGTCGGTGCATCTAAAGAAATAGAAAATTTAAGGAATTGTGGATTTCGCAACTTCAACAACCGAAACTCACCAACTTCATCACCAGCGAAAGCATAAACTGGAAATTCATACTCCTAGATCACCCAATTTTGGAGGACTTTGGGAGTCGGGGATTAGACTAATTAAAACCCATCTTCCTCGAATTATTGGCTCTAAAATGTTGAATTACAATGAATTAGACAGTGTACTCATCATTGAAGGATGCCTAAATTCCCGACCTCTCTTTCCCTTATCGAATAATCCTAATGACTTGTCCTCACCCCTGCCATTTCCTCATTGGAACTTCTATCACCTCCCTTCTGCAAGAGAATCCAAACAGACTCAAGAGATGGCAGCTAATACAACAAATGTTTCAACACTTTTGGCAACGTTGGTCTGAAGAATATCTGGTGGAACTACAGCGTCGCACGAAATGGAGAGATGCCACCCCAAACATCAATATAGGAACTTGGGTGCTCATCAAGAACGATCAAGCTCCTCCATCCACATGGGCTCTTGGGCGCATAGTAATGGTTCATCCCGGCCCAGATGGGCACATCCGAGTGGTTTTTTTTTTTTTTTTTTTTTTTTTATTTACATCTGCTTCCAATTTTTGATTGCAGATGTTTTGATTGATACAAAATTACAGATATTGCATTAATTTGAAGTTAATTCATGAATTATATCACACGTTTAGTCTTGATTATTGCTTGAATGAACGTCACGAATTTGTCCAAGAACTGTGTAACCAGCAACGTTTTCGGATGCACCGGCCACCGCACTCCCGCCAAAGTCACCGCCCGCATTAATGGTAGCCTTTCAGCTTCTAGCTCCTGGCAGTCGTCCATCAAGTGCTGCCACGTTTGTGGCACCGGAAAATTGCAAATATCGCAGCTGTCGTCTTCTATTAATTTTAACCTCTTTAAGTATTCTTTCGCTTTCCCATGGCCGGTCAGGACTTGGGTGAGCTCAAAGCCTATTGGGAGATTTATTGATCTTCTTGACCGCACTGATGGGAAGAATTCCTTCGTCCGCGATCCATTCTTGGACCTGGCCCATATCGTTTCCCATTCTCTGTGTAATCTTCTTTTAATTTTATTTTGACGTAAGAAGCCGGTATTCTGTAGTACGCAGTCGTGGCATTTTCTTCAAGGGCAGCTTTTTTAGCCTCCTCGTCCGCCTTTTCGTTTCCCTTTACACCTGCATGTGCTTTTACCCATCTTAAGTTTACAGTCCTTTTTACACTTTTCAGGTCCTTCAGTTTTCTTCTTATGTTCTGTATTATTTCATTGTCCTTTCCTTTTTTAATTCTTTTAATTGAGACCTCACTGTCAGTCCAGATGGTGACTCCTTGAACTTGTTCATCTTTGAGGTTTCCCACCACTTAAGGGCTTCGTGGATTGCAAATAGCTCAGCTTGGTTATTTGAGCACCATGGTTCTAATTTAAATCTCTTAATAAAGGTCGGGTGGCTGAAGTCCTCTTCCAAAAACGCGACTATTGCGCAGCCAACGTTTTCTGCTATCCTACTGCCGTCGGTGTAAATGTTTAGATAGGTCGTATTATCATTTTTCATATCGGGTGCTGAGGGTGGAGCCATTTCGAGTAGTGTACGATTTTTTCCACCGGGTATTCAGGACTTGCAATAGGAGCTATTCGTGCTGTATTGTATAGCATATAGAAGTCGGCCTTTTTCCGAAGATACAGGTCGATGGGTGGGTAACCTGATACGATGCATGCAGCTTCGTAGGAAATCGTGCGGTATCCCTTTATTATTCTCAGAAGCATGAGTCGTTGTATTCTCCTAAGGAGCTTTGTTTGAGTTTCGTTGACGGCCTCGATCCAAATTGGTGCAGCGTAAGTCATGATTGGCAGTATTGCTCCTTATATATAATTTCCAGGGCCTCACTTTTGAGGCCCCAATAAACCTTTGCAGACCGAGAAAGCATGTTTATCAAACTGGCCGTCCGTTGGCAAACCATTTGGATATGTTTCTTCCATGACAGTTTACGATCTAATATGACTCCCAGGTATTTCATTGAGTTTTCTATTAATTTTTCATTTCCTAGAAATATTCGAAGATCGCTTTTACGCTTCCGTTTAGTCACTTGTAATACTTGAGATTTCTTGAATTGAAAATTATTTTATTTAATTTCGCCCACTTTTCAATTTCTGAGAGGCTTCTATTTGCTGCTATTTGCAAAAGTGCTTCATCTTCATGCCTAACGATCATTAGGAGGTCGTCGGCGAAAGCGACTAGTTTAACGTCATCTTCTTTGTCGAAATTTAGTTTTAGAACGCTATCATAGAGGATGTTCCAATATCCGGGCGAGCTACACGAGCCTTGCGGGCATCCCATTTCTATTTTCCTGTCGTAGGCGCTGTTCATCGTTTTGTAAGAAGCGTGTCGGTCTGCGAAATAGTTTCGGGTTAAGAGAAAAAGGTTCCGTGGGCATTTATTCCTATGTAGTTGACTGATAATCGAAGGCCACCATGCGGCATCGAATGCTCCCTGTACGTCTAAAGACACCAGTAACGATCTTTTTCCCGCTGAACTTCCCTCTTCAATATAGTTTTTGACGGCTTGAAGTGCGTCCACAGTGCTAGTTTGAGGACGAAAGCCGAATTGGTTTTCCGACAATAAATTATTTTTATAATGGTGGTGCATTATTCTATCAATGGTAAGCCGTTCTAGTATTTTCCCAGCAACTGGAAGCAAGCTATTGGTCTATATTTTGACACATCTTGTGAATTTTCCTTTCCTGGCTTCACCAGTAGTACTATTCTTGATTTTTTCCATAATTTTGGGAATACCCCTTTTTAAACATTGATTGTAGATACTTTGTATTGTGTTTGGATAGTTTTAAAAACTTCTTCCCAGATAGATTTTGTAATGCCGTCTTCGCCAGGTGTTTTTCTTTCATTTCGCCAATTGCCTTCCCAATTTCACTGATCGTGAAATAGACATCGTCAACTGTCTGGAGTTCTTCTTTACTTTGTTGTATTACTTTTCGTGGCACTCTTCTGATTTTACCTGGTCTTTTGGTACACATTTGTCGATAATAGCATCCATCGTTTCGTCCAGATCTTTGGTAAAGTTACCATTTTCCAATTTAACTGTGGTAAATGTGGTTGAAGTGCGTTGTTTTCCAGCCGCAATTTATATACCGAATTCCATGGCGAGTTTATCCCAGTAGCGTTGCAGAATTCCTTCCAAGACTGTGTTTTAGCGTTTTTAATCATTTCGTTGTATCGTATTTTCGCCTCCATGAATTTTTTCCTTCGTTGTCTTTCAGTGTCGTCATTTTTTGTGCGTTGAAAATTTTTTCTGAGTTTTTACTTCTTTCCTATAATTCGTCAACTCGTTGTTCCACCAGGGAACCGACTTCGCCGCATTGAGGTGAGGTTTTTTAGTATTTGGGGATAGCTTGATCGCAAGCGTTTTCAATTATAAGCATATATATTTCAATTGCTCTCTCGAGATCGGGATGTTCGGCAATCCATTTTGCCATTTTCAAGTCCATTTCGGCGCATTCGGCGACATTACGATCCGCCATAAGAGCCTCAATCTTTTCAGATATAGCTTTAATGAACATGGTCCAGTCAGCTTCTTTGGTTTTATATTTCACCGTTGAGGTGGGGTATTGGTCAGTTGTTTTCCCTCCATGATCAGATATTTGGAAAGTTATCGTCGAATGAAACGATGAACATGTCCGAGCATTTTCTCCAATTTCGTAGTTTTGTAGCCATCGATGAGTTACATAAAGTTATATCTATATTACTACTGCCTCTGTTTGATCGAAACGTTGGTTCACCGTCGTCCTCGTTCATTACTATTAGAGATTTTTCGGCAGTATACTCCTCGAGCAGTTCTTCTGTCAGTCGTTTATAGTCGAACCACATCCCTGCTCTTGCATTCGAGTCCATTCCGATAATAATTCTTTTTGTCTTATAACCTTCAAGGAGCCTCGTAATTTTCAAGATCGTCTGAAATTTGTTCAGGAAGTGATTCGCGCTGTTTCGGAAAGTAGGCGCTAACAGCGAGAAAATTCGCTCCATTCTTCCCTTTAACCTCAACCGTCACGAAGTCTTCGTCTGAGTGCTGAGAGTACAATGCTACGTCTAGATCAGCGTTGGTAACGATTATCACTGCTCTTTTCCTATTTCTCCATAAGAAAATGCCCTCCATTGTTTAGGTATACCGATTACTTGGTTTAATCGACAGTAGGGTTTGTATCAAGGCGATGTCATTTTTCGTTTTGAGATGATTTCGAAAAGCCCGCCAGTTGCACCTAACGATCTGTCCAAATTGATTTGAGCAAATTTAATTTCCATAATCGATACTTTGTTTAAGTCGATTTATGATTTTCTGATAAGAGGGACAATTACGGTTATCGTACGCGGCGTGGTTTGTTGATAGCGCGTTATCACGGGCCGACTGAATAAAAGAGTTGTGGTAAACACAATTGACGCATTTAAACTCGTTTTCTTTAGATTTGCATTGTTGCAATTCGTGTTTTTCACCACATCTTGGACAGGCTAAGTCGTTTTTACATGTTCCGGTATGATAGCGGCTGCAGTGATAACACCTTCGAGCGTAAACATTATCAGCAACCGACAAATAGACCAGTGGATTTTTAGTCCTTAGCAGCAAGAATTTTGTTTCTCGTTTGAGGATCGATCTCGATGACTAGGCGGTTTGATACACGCTTGTTTTTGGATATGATTAGCGCTTTGGTTTCAAACTTAAAACTATTATCACAGAAAATTTCTGGGTTTTGTTTAACAATTGCCTCTTTGGCATTACTCGAGTTTATCATGAGGTACATTGAAAATCATTAATCTAGGTAAGTTTTTCTCTTTTATTTTAGCTTGAACTTGCTTATCACAGTGTTTATTTATGGACTCGGCGAGTTTATCACTCTCTGACCTTGACCGAGTTTTGATCAAAATTCTTCCGTCCGAAATCTGTTTCACAGCCATAACCCCAACATTGAGATCGGCTATTTTTACTTTTTCTTTGATCATTTTTTCTGTTTCGTCCGATTTTGTGTTTTTCTCGTTCGGTGTAATGATAAATCATAAGAAGGCTTTACGTACTTGTCTTTTTTCATAACTGTAGCGTAGGAAAAGGAAGACGGAACGGCATTCCCTTTGTCTTAGCGCCCTCAATTTCCCGATTTAAATCGCTATTTTGCTTTTTCAAGCCATTGTAAAGCTCAGTGAAGGCGAGGATTGAATCCTTGATGTCTTCGCGGTACTCCGACTTTAAATTACCACTGAATTTAATAACTTTTTCGAGTTTTTTCACTACACTCGAGAAAACAGCGTCTTTCTCCTCCCACATCGTGACCTTGACCCGATGGTTACTATCAGGACATCATCGGGTCTATGCAAGAGGAACGTCAGATGGATCTGCCCGCTACCCTTAGAAGACACCGAAAGTTGAAGGAGGACCTTCAACCTGGGGGAGTTATGTTGGCGCCGAAACATCGAAACTATTCCGGAGGAGCGCCCTACCTCACTATAACCTTCGCCTTTTTGATTTTACTTGTTGTTGTAATCTCACGCACCCTGATCCGACTTGTAAAATTAGTTTATTGTGAAATATAGTTCTTGTCGCAAAATTTATAGTTAAATTTCATTAAGGGGAGTATTCATATTTTCAAAATTTTTTGGTCATTTTTTTTTATTTTTTTAAATTGAAGTTTAACCTTTTCTGCGTCTACTGTTAATATTTTGTGATGTTTTGACGAGTAGAAGTGGTCCAAAAAAATTTTTGAAAAAAAAATTCGACATCCGATTTTAAAACCTACTTCAGGTTAGACTATGAAAGATTACTATA